>PVIC010023423.1:0-16283 GCA_004025085.1 Thryonomys swinderianus | reverse complement strand
TCTCTTCCATTCTTCCTTTGTCTGCACTCTCTTTTTCCCCCTCCTTTAGAAGGAATCTTCTTTAAGTTCGAATAAAAGTTGTGTCTAAGTATTTACCTTTTATCCCAGTCAGCTTTTTAGGTGGGACAGGAAGTATCTGGTGTCTTCAGATACTGTTCTGTCTAGCAACAGTCTTTGCTTTGGACACTGTGGATCTCCCAGTATGGTCTTCCCAAGACCTAGAATCCTTTTTAAATATAATTGTGATATTGGTACATTTTATATACACGTCATAATCACACTCAACATTGAGAATTTGTACCAGTATATGATGTGACTTAATTCTCATTTTTACCCATTCCCCTACAACCCCCCACTCCCTATATACATGAGTTTGTTTCCCCTTTTTTATTTACCATCACAATTGTTTCTTTCTCCTCATTATTTACCCCAACCCCTCATTTCCCTTAGGATATTTTCTACAGTGACTATCATGCATTCTAGGACTTATTAACATTTTCAGTTTTGCATACCAGAGAAAAGTTATGGTACTACATATCTGTGACCTACTTATTTCACTTATGAATGTGTCCTCAAGGTACGTCCATTTTGAGTATGAATGACTCAAATTTATCATTCTTTATGGCAGAGTAATACTCTGTTCTATTTTTAAAAAACAAAACAAATCTTCTTTATCCAGTCTAGAGTTGATGGGCATTTGGATTGTTTCCAAGATTGGCTATCCCTAGACTTAGAATTCTTAATTCAAGAATAATGGAAATAGGTGTGAACAAAACATATTTTGATGAACTGAGGTAAAAATCAGCAAAATATCCATTCACCTCTATGCCTTTTCCTCTGGGTAGGGTATATTAACCTGTGCCTATTATTTTGGGATTCCTATGCAATTTAGTTTGATCTATGGAATTTAACAAATACTGTGTGAGAACTTTGAGTGGACTTGAAAAATTTGACTTTTTATTGTGATGTGTGGATTCACCATTAGCATATAGCTTGGGTGGGTTATAATTGTAAAAGGTGAGGGCCATTAGTGAGCCCGGTCCATGATATGGAGTTAACACCGAAACATCAGAATAGCCACAGCCAAAGCAATGCCATGTTTGAAAGATGAATAAGTGGAAAAATAAATGTTTATTGTTTTAAGTTGCTCAGTTTGTATTATTTTGTTAAGTAATTTTGTAGTGTTAATATCTGACTGGTGCATATAGATCAGGATATATGCATAAGTAATTCTATTACATATTGCCAAATTTCCATTTATGTGCAACGCTGATAATTTTTCCCCACAGCAATGTTAGAATATTCGAGTTTATGTGGTTCTTAAAAACAGAATGTATCATTAAACTTTCTATTATAGTAGCAGATGAATATCATTGTAGAACTGTTTCTTGTAAGGCTCTTAGCATTTTTATGTTTAAAGATCTTTCATATACATTTTCCCTGAGATTATCTATGCATATCTTTATTTTTAAGTGAATGACTGCTTTTTATTCTTCAGTTTTTATATGCATATTTTCTAGTTTACTCTGTTTACTTCTGATATATACATTTGCAAACTTTTTGAGATTTTTTTTTTTTTTTACTTTCCAAATGAGGAATAATGAAAATGTTCCCATTTTGATATATCGGATTTACAAACAGCTAGAAAGACTTAAACCACCCTTAATCTTAAAAGGAGTTTAGACACATATATTTCTAGAATTTTTTATGATTAAGTAAGACAGTCTCTCATTACACGAACGAACAATGCAGTCTTCACACCCAAGTGGCTCACAGCTTCGCCTCCCAGATTATCAAATCAGGAAAAGAAAATAAAGCTTTATAATAACTAAAAAATATGAAGATGAACAAAGCCAAGACATAAATATATTTTCAAGTAATTAAATACTAGTTGAAGTAGGAAAAACTCTTTGACACTAACAATTAATAGGATGGAGGAAATGGCAATAAAGTCCACTGGAGAAGCGTGCCTGGAGTGTGAAATCAGTCTCAGAAAATTAGCCATTGTGAACCACAGAAGAAAAATGAGATTTGAAATGTGTCAAAATGTCTGAGATTCATAAAGGAATGAAATAAACTTTATGATGACTGAGTAAATAAAAGCTAGAGAAAAAAATGAAGATTTGGGGAAACAAAGTGACTTCAGGGGCAGTGGAGTTGGGTATATTCTAGAACTTAGCAAAGCATAATTTATCATCCTCAAGAAAGATAAATCTGAGAATGGTTGGTAAGAAAGTCACATGGTAAAGAAGATTCTAGAACCTAAAAGATCAAAGTGACTCAGGAGAAAAGATAAAGAAGAAGAGGAGTGACCCTTCCAGAAAGACAGGTGACTCACAGTGGAAGCAAATGGAACCCTAAGAAAGAAAATCACCACCATTTTATGCTGGCAGAAGTTTTGCATAGAAAAATCCAGGTATCAAAGGACGTTAGAATCAAAATGTCCTTATGGTCTACCTCATCCCTTTACCAGTGCTTTACAAAATTACCTGCAAACAACTGCAAGTAACTGTTTGTTAATTCCTCGAGGGGTAGAAATTACACAAGCTAAAACTTATCTCACAGACTTTCAGTTTTAATTGTGAAGAACTTTGTTCATCACAGGCCTCAGCTGGATGGTTTCCTGACACTCACATTCACTGGATCTAATTTTATCTTCTGGACCAAGCTTGAATACATTATTCTTTTCCTCATGTGGTAATGATTGAAGTATTTTTAGAACTCTTTTCTTTCTTCCAAGACCTTTTCCCCATGATAAATCTTTCCCATTTACTCCATTCTTTTTCTGTTCTGTCATTTCACATAATTTCACTGAAGTATCTTCTAAACCTTCTGCTCAAAACCCTTAAAAGACATAACCCTAAACATTTAAAATATTATCTAGGCAATATGAAGAAGAGTATTATTTTCTTTTTTCTATACATTATAAAAATCAAAATGCTCAAAGCCCTATTTTCATGTCTATTTAATTAACTATGCAGTGAACTAAATTTCCCAAAACATGTTTTCCATAAATTTTGCTATTGTTTTATTTTGCCAGCTTGTATTTAGCATTTGTAATCATAAGTCATAATCAGAACAAATGCCATTGTATTTCTCTTTGTACTGTATTTAAGTTTTGATACCCCTCATGTTTGTGTGATTTGAAACCTAGAGAATTATACAATCAATGTTTCTTTGAAGGATGTAGATAAAAATTTTGAAGTTATGAACTAGCAGGACAAGGTAAAGCTAGAGTCACTAATGTAACTGAAGTCTAAGCAGAAATACTAGTGATGTATAAGTTTAAAATGTTGCCATAGAAAAAGCAGTATTTGGGGCTGGAGATTTAGCTCAGGGGTTCATTCTGGCGCCTGCCTCACACACACACAAGGCCCTGATTTCAATCCCCAGTAACCACATACAATGCTGGGCATGGAGACTCACGCCCACCAGCAATCAATACCACACACCACAGTGCTGGGCATGGTGGCTCACGCCTGTAATCCCAGCACTCAGGAGGCAGAGACAGGAGGACTGCTGAGTTCTAGCCTTGCCTGGGCTACATAGTGAGCTCAGGACCAGCCTGAACTACAAAGTGAGACCCTGCCTCAAAAAACAAAAACAAAAACAAAAACAAAAAAAACAGTATTTTGACATTACTATTAATAACCTTCAAGATATCCCCTCACTCTGAGTATATTTCCTGCTATTTGTGTCACCTTCAGAAGTAGTTCTGTAAGTATTCCTAAGTGTCATTTTGGGGCATGGTCAAAAACCCAGTGAAAGCTCCTGCTGTTTGTCATTCTAAAGAAGGGCTCGCTGGCAAAATGTCTCAGCCACAGTCTTCACTAGATCCGGGATCACGCATCTTTGACTCTTCGCCAAAGACAACATGACATGAAAGGTACAAGTCTTGAATCAATTCAGGACCGAGGCAGCACCACGGAAGACACAAAGGAGCCTTCCAGAGCTGCCTCCGACAGTAACAGGAGTGATAAGTTAAGTGTTCAAAGGAGGTGGGGTATTTGAGGAGACTGAATGAAAATGTGCAATACATTTTGTAATTGAAACATTCATTTTTTTTCATAATTATGTCTCATAGGTTCTGCCCCAAAGTAAGGGAATTAAGATACAGGGGGATCTTGTTCTGTCATGATTCTAACAGAAAACATAGTTCTCTATAACGTATAGTGAAAATTTTAGGGAGCATACTGTCATTAAAATATTTGTATCAACAGAACACAACATGTCACCTTTTCAACTGTCCATGCTATGGAGGCTGGGTTGTGAAAATGGCAGGGAAACAGAGAGACAGGTTCAGGAGCAGAAAGATGGAGACAGGCAGAAATAAAATACATTTATGCTATTTTCAGTTATTCCTGGTTCTGGAGCTTGTTTCCTTTTAGCGCTAAAGCTTCTCATTTTTCTTACGGAGAAATATTATATAGACATATATATGAATCAAAGTAGTGCCTAAGTGGTATGATGAACAATGCCTGACATTGCATAATATATGAGGAATGAAATATAAATCAAAAGAGCTCTTATCTTAAATAATCCAAATCATAACCCATGACTTTGAATTTCAAATTTTAATCATTCATTTCATATTGGCTTTCTAAATTAGATTTTTCTAGCCAGTATGTCAAAACACTTAATAGGCCCAATTTTCCCATTACAGAACTATTTTGATAACCTAACTTTGAAGTCAATAGGATCATTACAGACAAAAAGAAATGGTACTACAGTGCTTACATATTTAGGTCACTATAGTGATATAGTAAAGAAATTTTATAGTTTGATGGAGACACTTGCATTTTATTATGCTAAATACTAAGGGGGGATACAAATAAATATCCACCATCTACTCTTCGTTTGCAGGTTCCTAAGGTAGAAAACAAATGTAACAATCACTTGTTTATTCGCTCTTTATTTATCCAACAAATATGGCTAAGAAATATTTCACGTGCCAGACCCTTCAAAGCATTTGGAAAACTCTGGTTAAAAAAATTTTTTTTTTCTTCCACCAGCCTTTACTATAGCAATTAGAATTAGACAATAAATTGTCGAGAAATGAGTAAGTTAACAGGTGTGCCCGGGTACACTGTTGCTGCTCATAAGCTCCCAGCAGAGAGAGGAAAAGCAGTGCGGCGGTGGAGGGAGGGAGGATGCTGTCGTCTGGGAGGACGGTCGAGGACGGATGCGCGGAGAAGCTGAAGTGCGGGAAGAGCTTTGAACGGAGCGTCCGAGACGTTAAGCTCTGGAGGAAGCAGGGAAGGGCAGCCGCGGACGAGCCCAGCGCCGGGACCACCCGGCCGTGCCCCACAGCGCTCGGCTGCCCAGACAGGGGCGCACGCAGTGGGGAGTCAGGAAGCAGACGGAGTAAGGAAGAGCGCTGGGCAGCACCGGGGAGGGTAAAGACCTCTCATCTCCAGCGACAGGCGAAGCTGGGGAACTATGATCTGACTTCCGTCCTCCAGGATCGCTTCGCTGAGAGGAGAAGGCCCGGCGGGGAGGCGCAGACGGGAGGGCGAAGGCGCTCAGCTCGGAGAGGACGCGCTGGGCTGCGAACTGCGGGACAGGGAAGGCGAGACGACTTCTCTTGTGCTTTGATAGTTACAGAAAACTGCATTTCCTTGCTAGGATTTGGGTCAGAACGCAAGATGTGCGAGGAGGACTTGGGGGGTTTTGCCAGGAATAGAAGGATATACTTTTCATTAACTGACATCGGCGAACCAGTGGCATTTTCTAGAGGCCCCAAACCAGCCGTTCAGATTTGGGTTTGTTTGCGCTGTGAATTCCGTGTGACACTGGAGCAAGCGCCGCGGGCAGCTGGACAAGGAAGCGTGCAGCAAAGGTTTGGTCAGAGGCTGGGAGCTGTTAAAGGCCGGGAGCAAAGCCCGGGGCCTGTGCCTCTCTCATACGTGACAGTGGCTAGCGGGGTGGGATGGGGGAGGCGGTAAAAGAGATCGCTGTAAACACAGGATGCAGCATCTTGGCAGGCATGTGTAAAGAGTGTATTAAGTAATAATGACATATTTATGACATTATCACTAATTATTTATTTATTACATCGATTATTTCAACTATCCCTGGTAGCTCAAGGTAACTCAGGAGTGAGACTGAGCAATAGTGTAGCATCACTGATTTTGAGAAAGCAACTTCAGCACTTACAGGAAAAGAGCTCCGTGTGTGTGTTTGTGTGTGTGCGCGCGCGTGCACCAGACACAGAAACGAGAGAGAAGTGAAAATGTGTTGAGAGAGATAAAATTAATGCTGTTTTAAGTAGCTCCTGACAGAGCTGCAGAAATGCTCTGCCCCTGGTGTGCTTCTGCGTGCGATTCTCCCCCGAGTGTGGGGAGGGCCTGCAGCGCTCCGAACGGTGAATACAGCAGCATGGTGGGCTGCCCCCGCCAGGACGTCTGTCGGCTCCTTTCCCGGAACCTTTTCTTGCTGTCCTGCTTGCACACGACAGTAAAAGCCAGATCTTCCATTTGAGACGACCCGAGAAAGGTCCACCTCGTGAGAAAGAGGCCGACTGAAGCAACAGCCCCCACCAGACTGACACATTTGTCTCGCCTCTGGAAGGAACTCTATCTTGCTCATAATCTTACGAGTGACCGAGGGAGAGTCCCTTTCCTGCAGAAACGTTAAGTGTGTTTCTTGTGACTGTTTGCAAGCTGGGAGCTCGGTGGGCTAGGTGAATGTAATCACGATTTGACTCTTTCTGGGAACAGGCATTTCCAGGGGTTTTGGATATAGAGCCATAAATAAAAACTTTCGAAAGTTCATGAATTCACTGTAAGAAGATATTCGAAAAATAAAGGAAAAAAATGACCAAACTGTATACATGTCAGGCTTACAGGACCAGGATCATTAATGCTTAAATGCATCAGTTTTATGCTAAGACAATGAAAATATCTAACCATGCAAGACAACTAACTTGAACTCTTAACTGTGGGGATTTCAAACCACCTTATTAATGACACGCAGCATGTATCCATAGAAAGCTTGGGGCAAGAAAACAAGAGCTATTCGACAGAGCATGAGCTTGATTTCTGAGCCGTGTCTCCAGATGCTCCAGAGACCTAGGAGAGCTGGGCAGGACCCCGGGCCGCCGGTTCGAGCCTTTCCACTACCAGTCTTGATTTCTCCCAGCACTGGGCGGGAAAACACGGCTGTTTCTCTGGACTGTAGATTTTCAAGGGAGCAGAACAGGGCCGAGAGGGGAAGCTGACTGGGCCATAGAAACATGAGGAGAAACTGTAAAAATTACAAACCTGGGATGTACTTGTTAGGAACAGAAAATAGTATGAATATAATTGTGTCTGGATCCCAGTGCATTAGGAGTTCCAGGGGAATATAATGAAAAACAAATTAAGAATTATTGTTGGAGAATACATTCTACCACTAAACATTGACCTTTCTGTTTAATTAGTTCACTGATTTTGTGCATATGTATGAGAGATTTGCTCAAGCTTTCCAGGTTGATAAAACTTGTCAATATGACCGTCCAAAGACCCAGCCGTGCTCCCCCTACCGCCCTCACTGTTTGCAGTGCTCAGCCTTGTCTGAAGCGGTGCAGCCTCTTCGCTGCACACCAACAGTCTGCTGAGACATTTTATGCTGTCTTTTAAGGTGGCATTTTTATGTTTGTATTCTCTAAGCTTGGAGTGAATGCTCGATGGATGATTTTTCTTGCTATTTAACACCACAAAACTGGTCAAACAGACCTCTGATCCCTGAGCGGTTCATCCAGATCGTCAATCCACGTTAACCACATTCACCTCTGAAATGCTGTCGGTCTCACTCTAAATGTCTCCGTTGCAGGTATGACGTGGGCTGCTGGAAGGGGTCAGGGTGAGGCCTGGTTCCCTGCAGGGAGAGCCTCCGACGACACACACACTGCCGTACTGACAGCAGGTAACCTCTGCCGGGCTGGCATAGCAGGCTTTCCTTCCGGAAGGAGACGGACAGCAGGTCTCCACATCTACCTGAAGACAGTGGGTAGAGAGATGTCACCACACTGTCTCTCTGGCCATCAGTCTACCTATATGTTTTTTTTTTTTTCCTAAACCTCCTCATCTCCAATATTTCTGGTTTTAGATCTCAAACTCAACCAACTGAGCTATTTTATTTTTTTTGAGATGGGGTCTTGCTCTGTAGTTCAGGCTGGCCCTGAGCTCACTATGTAGGGCAGGCACACCACGAACTCAGCAATCCTCCTGTCTCTGCCTCCCGAGTGCTGGGATGACAGGTGTGAGCCACCATGCCGGGCACTGTGGTGTGTGGTATTGATGGCTGGTGGGTGTGAGTCTCCACGCCCAGCATTGTATGTGGTTACCAGGATCGAACTCAGGACCTTGTACTTGCCACACAGGCACCGAAACCACTGAGCTAAATCTCCAGCCCACCTGAGCTATTTCGACACCACAGAGAAGTCTTAAGTGTTTCCTGAGCTCTGCCTGGATTTCATTCCGGGGAAAGTGAGTCCTCAGGACCTGACTTCAGACCGTGCTCACTAGAGAAAGTGCTCTCTCTCTCTCACTGTTGTCGCACGTAGCTCCTGCTTTCCAGTTTTGCCTGTCACAGCACATCATGCTAAACCTTCCATATGCCAGACTGGAGTCTTTCATTCCTGTGTTGGCAGGTTATAGGGAAAGTGCCATTAAGGTCGTAAGTGTGAATTAAGCGAGCACATCGGAGTGATCAAAGTAAGTAGCCGGGGAGATTAGCCACTTAATTCATTCCATTTACATCTGTCCTTCAGCTGTGCTCCTTCCTTATCTCAAGTGTGCCGTTTCCAGCGATGATAGGTGGCTCCTCCGCGTGCGTGAATTTATGTCTCCTTGGAGCTGACCAACTCCTGATATGCGGCTCCAACTGCATAGTCATTTGATACTCCGTTATCAGTTCCTCTGTCCCTTCCAGGGCCTGCTCACTGGCGTATCAGGAATTCTTAATTTAATGAATTTTTAAAATTATAATTTGAATGCACAAGGCTGGCTCTCACTTCTAAATTGGATTGCCCTGAAATTCAACTCTGCCTTTTGCGTTCACAGAGCCCCACATGGCTCCAGATCCGTCGCAGACACTTCTCAGTCTGTAGAGGTCCGGGTCATGGGGCCCTAGATGTACGGAGGCTTAAGACACAATTCCTACCCACCAACACTGGAAGTCTGGCAAATAGTATAAGCAATGCCACCTTTGAAGAGAATTGTATGTAGTCTCTCTAAATTATTCTATTAAACTTATACTTCTTAGAAGACGTACTATGCAGAACTACTAAAGTACTTTTTTTTTTTTTACTTTAGTACTTAACTTTTTCACTTTGGATGAAATGACACAGGAGACTGGTGGTCCTTAAAAATTCATTCAACTGTAGACATCTCATTTGACCCAGCTATTGCCTTTTCACTATATTCTAGAAAGAATTAGAAACATGATACCACACTGATCCATGCATAACCAAGCTCATAGGTGCACAGTTCGTAGTGGCTAAATCTTGGAAGCAACCAAGTGCCCATCAATTGATGATGGATAAAAAGTTATGCTGTTTAATGCAACGTAGTACTGCTCAGCTATAAAAAGGATAAATCTGAGGCATTTCTAGGTAAACGGATGCACTTTGACACCAGTTATTAAGTAAGGTAGATTGGACACACAGGGCTCAATATCACATGATCTCTCTGATGAGAGAAACTGTAACTGAGGACCAATCTAGAGTATCTATTGTTAAACAGGAAGAAATGGTTCAAAAGGAAATAGGATTAGGGAAGGGGAGGAGGAAAGAAAGGAAAAAAATTTTAAATGAGTAAAAAAGGATAAAGAGAAACAAAACTTTGTAAGTAAGTAGAAGAAGAGGGGTTGAAGGGAGGAGAGGAAAATGGGGAAAGAAAGATGAATGAAAGCCTATCATGTACAGCTACGAATACCCTGTGATGAAAGTGATCATTGTGTATATCCAAACAGTGGCAATAAACGTAATAAAAATATTTTCCTTCCAAACTTCTTCCAAATTCTAAACTTCTGTTGGCATCTTAATTCACTCCTCTTCTGTTCTGTGATTTTCTCCAAATGGAATTGATTTAAGGACTTTCTCAATAGCTCCTTGCATATGAGTGATTCACAGCAAGACACCTTTTTGATGTCTATGGTGGGATATTTATTCTTACGAGAATTTCCATGTATTTCATTTGTATAATTCCTCCAACATACGGTTTGCCACATGAGTATCCAAAACACTGAATCTACACCACTGAATATAAATTAATTATCTAGTCAAAACAATGATGACTTCTGAGAAATGAAATTTATCATCACTGTATTAGTTTAGAGGTTTAAATGCAGTGGAGAGGTGAAAAAGGGAAGCAGTTTCATTTGATTAACAGTGCTCCTTATAAAGAACATAGCATTATGAGAGATTTGTGTGTTTTCAGTGTAAGGCATATTTAATTTCCTACAGCTAGTTTAATAGAGAATATTATTGGCCATTCATAGAACACAGCAAGAGTCACCATTAACAACACTCTCATTTTTGAAGATATTGTTTAGCTTTTGAGCACATTTGAAAAGATCATGCCAGTTCAGGACAGCATTCCCTGTAGGAAGAATTGAAAACTCTACCACAGCTCTAATCTCCATACATGTCAGTTTTTATCATGTTTCCTTCCCTGCTGAATAATGTAATTAATCTTAAAAATAGTCGCATAGTTTTTTCTACAGTCAAAGGCAATAAATGCTCAAATGAGTATAAATGCATGAATTCTTTTTTAACATGTTCTAGATCGTTTTCATCTGTTTTTACTTGTACTTCTTTTGCTAATCTAAAATAACTTCATTGTAAAGAAATTAATAAAAACACTTTCTAATGGATCAAGTCTAAGTACGAAAATGGAAGATGGGCTATTGTTAATTACCTAAGATAAGTCCAAAGATTGTTTAATGTTACTGAAACACGTGTTTTAGTTACGGGCTTCTGAGTTTACGAGGAAAAGTGATGGCAGTGCATGGATATAATTTATATTTGCGAGAAGACGGCTGTGTGACAAATGCCATTGTTAATGACATTAGTGGGGCTGTATGTGAGCAGATGATACAAACTGAGATTTCATTCCTCTCGGGCACGGACAAAGATTGAACAGCCAAGGGGGTTGTTGGCTCGCTTTTCCAGCGTGGATTCCTCGCAGCGTCAGGCGAGGTGGCTATGAAATGTCCCAGTCACTTCTTCCAGGGAGGCTTCTCCAGTGGGCAGGGTTTACTCGGGGCTCCGCTGTGGGCCACCAGAGGCCTCAGTCAGCTCCCTCATTATCTCTCAGGTCTCCCAATCCTACTTTCTCCCCGGTAATCCTCTGTGCTCCTGACCCTTAGCATGTGCTTCCCAAAGAAACCAACCTGTGCGATCACAACTTTCAAAAATAAAATACCGAGTTCTGTTACAGACGAGAGACTGAGCCAGAGGCAAAACGGAGACATAATGTTAAAATCAAAGAGTGTCACGTTTTTTATCTACTAAAATAAATTCGGAAGTGGCCCATTGAGTTCCCTTTAGTAGAGTGATTTTACAGGAGTAAGGGGTAGTAGGTCCAACCTTATCTTTGATAACGGGACCAACCACCTTCTTTGGAGGAAAGAGAGCCTCTATAATTAGTGGTGCTGGAAAAACTGGCTTCTCACTTGCCGAAGACTAAAACTGGACCCATGTCTCTCACCATGCGCTAAATTAAAATCAAAATGGATCAAAGATCTAAATACTAAAACAGAAACACTAAATCTGATGGAAGAGAAGACAGGTCGACATTGGTACAGTCTTCAATTGTGTATGTCAAGTTTTGACTTCAGTGGCAAAAAGCTGACTAACCTGGAACACTGGTACTAAAGAAGAGGGTGGTCGCCATGACTATACCTGGTTACGTATTTCAGAAGCATTTGCAGTTGGCATATGACAGGAGTTTGTAAAAAATGGGAAGGAGTTGACCTGCTGATTTTAAGAGCCTACTAATATATATATTGCATGTCAAAGTTTAAAAAATTCTTTCTGGAAATTAAATTCAAGGAAAATGGAAGCTTTCTACACTGTGGATGGGAATGTAAACTCATAGAACTCTAGAAGTCTATGGAGAGCGCTGGCAAAGATGAGACTAGGGATTTGATTTGAGGGAGCTCTTCCTCTTCCAGGAGTCTTTCCAAAGAGTTAAACACATCCTACTGCAGTGCTACATGCTTGTTCGTGTTTATAGCAGCACAACTCATAATAGCTTAATCTTGGAAATGGCCTCTATGTTCATAAACAGATGAATGGAATACTAGTCTGCCATCAAGAAAGAAAAGCACTGAGTCATTTATAGCTACATGAATGAACCCCCAGACCATAATGTCAAGTGAAACAAATCAGACACACAAAATTAAATACCACCTAGTCTCTCGTGTGAGAAATTTCAAAAGACCAATACAAGGCAAAATAAAAGATATATAATAGGAAGCACTGCTAAAATAAAACTTACAGAAATTAAGTTCAAGGTAAAATGTCATCACTTGAATTCTCCGTTGAGCAGTAAATTATTTGAGTACAGTTATGTGGGACAGTTGCTGTGGGTCTGCTAACACGTGCAGTATACACACAACGTGGACGGGCGAGAGACGCTGAAATTTTGTGTTCATTTCTCATGGCCGCCTCTTTCTGTTGGAGTCATTAACGATCTTTGAAGCAGAATCGCTCTGCTAAGCCACGCTTCTTTTTTCAAGTTATTTTGCTTCAGTGATTTTTTGACAAGTAATTTTTCTTTAAAAATTAAAGCGATTCGGCAGTTATTCTCAAAGACCGTGGCCGTATAGCCAATGGGAATGGAAAACTGCATGATTCTTCACTGAATGTAATAACCCATGATTACAAATCAGGGAAGCTCTAGGTGAAATTAAACAGAGAATTTGTCCTTTGTGCTTCTTCATGATGTAACCACTTCCTTACCGAGCAACAGGGCAGATTTTTATACTTTGATTTCTCAGGAAAACTAGTTTCAGTGGCATATCGAATAATCCAGGGATATTTAACCTATAAGGAAATATTGATGTAAAGTGAGAAAAATTCCAAGAATACCAAGGTGTTTTACCAGTTAGAAACGATCTGCTTGTGGGTACATTTTGCCAAGTTGAAACTGACGTTAGTAGTAAAATTTTGCCTGAATCATTTGTGTTCCATGTAATCAGCCTATAATTTGGATTATTTAAGCGTGATTTATTCAACTTCCTATATTAAAAGGCAATGATAGTCCAAAGATACCTCTTGCTGCCATCTAACAAGCGAGTGCCTGTCTGAGGAGTGTCTGGGGGTCAGGTTTTCCAGCAATACAGTCAGAGTTCAATGTCAGATCTCCTGCCCTTGCCGTTTCTTGAGAATTTAGTGCCATTACATCTCACTCTTGGGATTCAAATGTTCTCTTCTTTGTTATATTTCCTAGTGTTATCTTCTATGATACTCACTTATTTGCTACCTCCCGGAAATTCTTAATCCTATCATCCATTTTTTTTTTTTTTACCAGATATTGATGACTAACGTGATTGCTGTTTTGTGCATCACTGGTCTGTTTTTTTTTTTTTTTATTATAATGTGAAAGAGACTCACAAGAACAAAACTCTGTTCTGATCTTTAAGTATCCCTGACTCCCTATAGGAGGCCTTGAGGAATAGTTAAGGAATTCCTTAACTGATTGATATCACTGTAATTTTGCTATTCAAGAAAGATATATACCTACCTCATTCCAAAAATGAATACAAAGACTAAATACAGGAAATACCTACAAAAATCATTATTTTAAGTAAAAGAACTAAGAAGAACACTATATACCTGGAACCAGGCACTGTGTGACCTTGCGTGGTGGATATTTTTCACTCATGTAGTGCCCTAAAGACCCATCTAAATTATGGCATGAATTCATTATGTGCACCTTTATACTGCAGAGTTTTATTGCATACTAAATGTATAGAGCAGTAAACTTAGCCATTCATCAATTGAAAGATATCCTATGGGGCCTGGATTTGTTGTCTGTTATGTATAAAGATGTTATGAGCTTCCGTGTAAATGCAGTGTGTAAACAGGGTTTAATTTGCCTGGAAAAACTGTTCAGAACTACAATCGCTGAGTCATAGGAAGGCTCTAGACTTTAGGAAAATGCCCATTGATTTTCTAGTGGTTTCATTTTACATCCGAGAAAAAAATAAGTCAGGGATTTAGCTTTAAACAGTGATCCATTTAAATCCTCATCTGCTTTTGGTATTGTTACTGTATTTTAATTGTTAGACTAAGCATGTAGCAATACCTCATCATAGCTTGATTTTAAATTTAGGGGTAGGTATTGATTATAAATATGTTTTCATATGCTATTGCCATTTACATACCCTCAAATCGTGATTGTGGCTTTCTCAACTGCTATCAAGTATTTACTCACGTAGTTTTGGAGATTTTGTTTGATTGATATGCAATTATGATTGGTAAGATTTCTTGATAAGTTGATCCTTTTATTAGGGCAGTGTCCTATCTTTTTTTTTTTTTTTTTTTTTTGTATTGAGGATTGAACTGAGGGCCTCGCACTTCTGAGGCAGGTGTGGTGCCACCAAGCTAAATCCCCAATCCATGCCTTGTTCTGCCTCCAGTGATTTGCTTACAGTGTACATTCTTTGATATGAAATACCCCTTCCTACATTCATTTAATTAATGGTTTTACAATCTATCCTTTCCTGCAGTTTTATTTTCACATTTTCTATATTTGATGTGAGTTTTCTGTATAATCATCCTTTAATTGGGTCATACTATTAACTACTCTTCTAGTGTCTTTCTAACTGCATTTTTAGATCATTTATTTACATTTAGTGCAATACTTGACAATTTTAGAACTTTAATTTGCAATTTTACTTATATTTCCGTTTTGTGTTGTTAGTTCTGACTTCCTAATATTTGAACTATATTTTTAGAATTCTATTTTGATTTATGTATTTTTGTTTCTGCATGAATTATTTGAGTAAAATTATGGAAGTTGCTCTTGGTATAGCAATTCCATATCTATCTTTATTTATTTCTATATTCCTCCGAACCTATTTGCAACAACCTTCTACACATGTTTTATGAGTATAGCATAGAAAGCTTTATTATTTTATATGTCTTGCTCTCTTTGGACTAAATAATCATCTTATTTATTGATTGATTAATTAATTGCTTGATTGACACAGGGTCTCACTTTGTAGTTCAGGCTGGCCCTGAGCTCACTATGGAGCCCAGGCCAGCCTCGAACTCTGCAATCCTCCTGCCTCTGCCTCCCGAGTGCTGGGATGACAGGCATGAGCCACCATGCACAGGTATTTTATTTTACTTATATTTAGAATCATGGTAGATAGTTACATTTTTTGTGTTATCAAGTATAGATTAGGAACTTCAAGAGATATCCAGGTATTTACTTAAAATGTACTTCTTTCTATTTGACAATCTGTGGTTCATTTGTCAAGTTTTTCTGTATAAATCTTTTAAGATGTTATAGGTATCTTGGTGATAAATTCTCCTAGATTTTCTTCTGATCATATTTTAATCTCCCTTTTATTACAAAAAGATATTTTTGACTGCTGTCAAGGTTTTTTGTTCATATTTTTTGGTCTTCAATTTTTCAAACTTTTAACTACAACAAGTATAGGTGCAGTTTATCCTTTCTGACGTTTAGGTTTCTTCTTAAATCTTCAGGTTATAATTTTACAGAATTGACATTTTCGGCCATTATTTTATTGAAGTCCTTTTTAAACAACATCCTGTTTCCTGTCTCCTTCCTGGCTCTGAAGTCCCTCTCGGCCCCGCGGCCTCGGGCTTCCCTCCCGTGCGGAGCGACGTGCCCGACCCGTGCCCCACTGTGCTCCTGCTCTCCTCTGTCACGCTCATCTGTTCGCTCAAATCATCCATTTGTCCTTAAACTTTAGTATTTCTTTGGTCCCAAATTTTACATTTGTTCTAATTTTTCTATTTTATTCCTTTACTAAGGATTTTTGTTTTGTTTTGCTTTAGAACACATTCCATTTCTGTTCGTTGGTCTCAAACAGGGAGCCATGGCACTTGTTAAAAGGGGAAGTAGAGGGACCGAGCCATAGCTCTGGGGCGTCATGCTTGCCTGGCAAGTGCAAGGTCTTGAGTTCAATTCCCAGTACTGGAAAAGGAAGGAAGGAAGGGAGGGAGGGAGGGAGGGAGGAAGGAAAGAGAAAGAAAGAAAGAAAGAAAGAAAGAAAGAAAGAAAGAAAGAAAGAAAGAAAGAAAGAAAGAAAGAAAGAAA
>PVIC010023422.1:0-26858 GCA_004025085.1 Thryonomys swinderianus | reverse complement strand
GCAGAGTAATACTCCATTTTGTAAAAAAACCACATCTTCTTTATCCACTCTCCAGTTGATGGACATTTGGGTTGTTTCCAAGATTGAGCTATCACGAACTGAGCTGCTATGAACAAGGGTGTACATCTGTCTTTCCAATGTGAGTTTTTAAATTCTTTTGGGTATATTCCTAGCAGGGGTATAGCAGGGTCAAATGCCAACAGCCAGCAAATATTTTTTAAAATGGTTAATATATGATATAATCAACATTAAAATTCAAAATAACACTTGAAATTTTTTAAAAATTCTCCCATAAGCATAGACATTCTCTCTCATTATATATACAGAAGTAAAAAAATCTGAGAATTGCCAGGCGTGGTGGCTCATGCCTGTAATCCCAGCACTCAGGAGGCAGAGACAGGAGGATTGCTGAGTTCAAGGCTTGGCTGGGCTACAGAGTGAGCTCAGGGCCAGCCTGGACTACAAAGTGAGACCCTGTCTCAAAAAAAAAAAAAAATCTGAGAATTTACTGAGGTCTGAGTAGTAAGAATTTCAGGAAAAGAGAACAGAAAACACAATGGAAACAAAATTATCAAAGATATAAAAGAAAAATTCCAAGAATGGAAGAAAATGACTCTATAGTTTTAAAGGGCCCAAAAAGAATACCAAAACTACAAAGACATGAAGCCTGAATAGAAAACAAAAGGGGGGTGGGGAATGAATCGAGAAGGCTCACTTTGGTTTCTTCAGAGGAGCTCTCATCTTAATCTTCAGCTGGTACGACAACCCCTGGCTTCCAACATAGACCCTTTGGCTTCCAATGGGACTCTGCAGTGAGCCCCAGGTCTTCTACCTTTGGGCTGGATTGGTCAGTTGTGCAGTGTGCAAACAGTCCTCTTGCATTCTTCCAAACCTGAGTCTGCAAGCAGCCAGGGTAAGCCCACCTTGTAAAACTTTAAAATTATTAAAACTGTTCACTCTAGTGAGCCCTGACTGGTAAAGTCTACACAGTGGTTCTCAAGGTGAGTTCCCAGACCAATAGCACTATGGTCACCTAGGAATGTGTTAGAAATGCATATTTGCCAGGCGTGGTGGCAAATGCCCATGATGTCAGCCTTCTAAGAAGCTGAGGCAGGAGGATCCCAAGTTCAAGTCCACACTGGGCAATTAAACAAGACTCTTTCTCAAAATATGAAAAAAAAAAGTGATTGACAAAGGCTTGGGGCTCAATCTACAGTACCACAAAAGAGAGAGAAGAAAGAAAGAACTATAAATTGAATCCTGCCTCATATCTCCTGAATCAGATGCCATGATTCAGCCACCCCTCCAGGTAGGTCTGATCCAAACTTGGATTTGTTTCCTAGAACTTTCCTAGACCTATCCAGAAACTGCTTAACAGGACAGAAATGTGCTCTAGAGGGCAGGTGTCTGTTGCGAAGGTGGACAGGGTGCTGCTCCCTCCTGAGGCCCCTGTGCTTTCTTCTCCCAGCTCACAGTGGTGCTGATGCTCTTCCTGGTTATGTCATCCTAGTCTGCTGCCAATTTCATGTGGGTCTGTCCTCTGTGTTATTTTCTCTTCTGTCCCCACTGGTCATTGGATTTAGGCCCCCTTGTCAAGCCAGAATGATCTCCCCTTGAAAACTTAATTTTATAACAACATAGTATATATTTTATGAAGAACTAGAAGAGTTTAAAGATGCCAGGACCTAACAAATGAAAAATGTGTAAGGAGATAGGAATGCTAATAACTCTGATTTTTTCACTAGGTACTACATGCATATACTGAATTATCACACTGTACCCCATAAATATGTATAGTTATATGTCGATCAAAAGAAAAATAAATAAAATTAATTTCAAAATATTACACCTGAAAAGACACCCCTTCCTCTCACATTTTACAAGCTCTGAGGACCTCATTTTTTGGGTTGCTATTGGTGGATATTAAATATCCAATGATCCAAGTGATAAAGGTTTGGTTGCCAGGAAGGTGTTCTTGGGAGGTGGCAGCAATTTTAGGAGCAAGGACTCATGGGAAGTTGTTGGGTCACTGAGGCCAGGTCCCTAAAAGGGACAGTGAAATTTGTCTCTTTTCCCTCTTTCTCTCATTTCTGCCCACATGCACTCCCTGCATTGCACCCAGCAGTCCCACCCAACCTTAGCCTGAAATTTCCAGAACTATGAGCTAAATAAACTTTTTCTCTTTTAAATTAATTATCTTGGAATGATGAGATTGAATCATTTACACTCAAATGGACGTACCTTCAGGACATACTCATAGTGAAATAAATAGGTCACAGATGTGCAAATATCAAATATTTTCTCTGATATGAGAAAGTGAAGCTATAAATGTGTTCTAGAATGCATGATTGATATTGTGAAATAGTAAATATTCAAAGGGTAATGGGGCTTAGGGGTAAATAATGAGGAAAGAAAAAATTGATGGCAAAAAAAAGGAAACAATGCTTGTGTATATAGGGGTGGGGGGAGGTAGGGTGGGGAGCGGAGGGGGAAAAATGAGAATTAAGTTGTGTCATATACTGGTACAAATTCTCATTGTGGAGTGTTAATTGCGATGTGTATATATAATGTACCAATAAAATATTTTTAAAAATAAAAGATAAATAAATTATCTCAGATACTTCTTATAACGGAAAACTGACTAACATCATTCAAACTACTGCAACATTTAGTTTGAAAAATGGTCACGGAGGAAAAGTGAATAAAGAAATTCCACATCAAATGACATCCCTTTTAATATGACATGAATCTGCCTGTGCCTTTTCATTTTCTCCACCTCAGAGTCTTGTTCTCTCCCTTCTTTCTAAGTGACTGTTTTACATTTCTATTTCTTTTTCCACAACTTACTTTTTGCTTTTTCCCTACACTCCCTGAGAAAAAAATATTTGTTTCTCCTTGACTCTTTTTACAGTGTCATTCAGGTTTAAAAATTTCTATCTAGTTCAACAAAATTCAGACTAGTAAAACAAGCCTTCCTGTCTCTGGTGGAACCTCAGCAGTCATCCCACACATAAAATATGATCAGATCTGATTTCAGAATTAATACTACAACTGACAACTGAGGGCTGCATATATTTTTTACTAATTTTTTACCATTGCAACCAGTGTCCTCTAGCGGCCAATGTAGGAACTGATAATAAAATAAACCCTTTTGGTGTACTAATTAAATCACGTATTAAGCAAATAGTCCAACTTCTTCCTATACTATTTCAGAGATGCTTGAATAATGTTTGATTGGAATAGTTATTTAACTAGGTTCTATGAAAACTACTTAAATTTCAGCAGGATAATCATGCAAACTTTCCAAAGAACAAGATTTATCTGTTCTTTCCTAAAAGAATAATTTTTGAAGCTTTTCATAATATATGAAGTTCACAGCTGTCACCCAAATCAGAAACCCAAACTGTCATGTAATGACTTGTTTATGCTGAGAAAACATTTTAACTCTTTAAAAATTCTCTTTTTTAATCCTTCTCTTTTTCTCTTTGAAAAATAGTTCAAGAAAACAGCACACCCACTTCACAAATGTGACTGATACCATAAAGAAAGGATGAGCATGAGGATCAGCTTGTGGAGGAGTGGAATAGAAAAAGCAGCATCATCCCATGAGAAGAAACTGAAATTCTGACAAAATGTATGAGGCAAGAGTACAGTGGATCTGTATCAGGCATAAGAGGCTGCAGTTAGCACAGGGTTTTCCAGAGTTGTCCTTAAAGCAGAAGTACTAAGGGCAGAAGAGGTCACAGAAGGAAGGGAAATGGGGGGCACATGACAAGCATAGCTTCTAAGACACTGCTCTCTTGAACCTTGAAAAGTGGCTCTTTCAGTAAAAATTGTAGTTTTTTCCTGTCCTCCATTACAGTTCCCTCTCTTAAATCACATCCAGCCTTCAGCAGATAAGCTTAAGTTAGGTAATTGTTATTGTTATGGATGGTATTACATCCCCAAAAAACTTTTACATTTTCCTTTATGGCTTTACATTAATTCCCTATCTTTGCTAGTCTTCTTTCCTAATAACAATACACGTAAAATCATGAATAACAGGGTCAGCAGCCTGGGCAGAGGTGGAGTGATGTGGAACAGGAAAGGTAGGGGCTGGAGCAAGCAGGGCTTTTTAAAAGGAATTTTCTGTTTTCTCTGAAAAAGGAAGGAAAATCTGCCAAGGGAGATGCCAAGGGTCAAGTATATAGAGTCAGCTAGATGAGATAAAACATGGATGTGGAGATTCAGGTAATCATAAAAGACAGGGGAGAGATTAAGTAGCACAGACTAAGCTGATGGTGAGATGTCAACAGATTCCAGTGAGAGAGCCCATGGAAGGTTCAAAAACAGGTTAACAAGGAGGAGTTCAAGAGAAGTCATAAATCGTTCTGGGTTTCTGACTTAGATTTAAAAAACATAGAACCAGGTATGATGGTGCATGCTTACAATCACAGCACTCAGGAGGCTGAGGCTGGAGGGTCACTGTGAGTTCAAGGTCAGCCTAAACTACATAGTGAGACCCTGTCTCAAAGAAAAAAAATATAAACAACCAGCAACAACAAAATTGTGTGTGTGTGTGTGTGTGTGTGAGAGAGAGAGAGAGAGAGAGAGAGAGAGAGAGAGTATGAATGTGTGCATAGAGTTTTCTCTAAGATGGCAGCTACAGCTCTAGAGACTGGGAATGAGGGAAGATCCTGGGTTTGGGACATAAACAGGGTTCGAGGTACCTTGGGAATATTGAAATGGAAAAGTCAAGGAAGCAGCTAGACATATGGGTCTGGAGTCAAATAGAACAGTACAGGTTAAAAACACAGCTTTTAAAGTCATCTGTTTGGTAACATTAAAAGCAATGAATGATCAAAGGAAATAGAACCTGAGAAGCAGAACTGAAAGACAGGAGAGTGACTTAAAAAGAAAGGGCTTAACCTCTCAAGTCCAGTGCAGCCCAGAGGTCAGGAACAATGTGACAGAAAATAGGTTGTTTTTCAAGACGACAGTCAGAGGTGACTTTAAAAGGACGGTTTGGGATGGAAACAAGACTGAAGAGAATTTGTAAGTGGATGGAAGTGAGGAAATGAAAATAGATTTCATCTCTATTTAGCTGTGGAGAGAACTGAGAACATGGGATAGTCACAGAAAGAAAACATGGGGTCAAGAGAAGACTTCTTGGGCTGGAGATTCAGCTCAGTGGGGTTCCACTACCTGCCTCGCAAGTTCAATCCCTGGTAACCACATACAATGCTGGGCATGGTGACTCACGCCCACCAGCAATCAGTACCACATACCACAGTGCCAGGCGTGATGGCTCACGCCTGTAATCCCAGCACTCAGGAGGCAGAGGCAGGATTGCTGAGTTCGAGGCTTGCCTGGGCTACATAGTGAGCTCAGGGACAGCCTGAACTACAAAGCGAGACCCTGTCTCAAAAAAAAAAAAAAAAAAAAAAAGAGAAGACTTCTTGAAGTATTTGACGTGTTAATGCATAAATGTGGGGAAGTTTGCAGTATTTCTAGCAGTTAGGGTGATGTGAAGGCTTGAAAGAAGGGAGAAACTTCAGCAAAGCAGCAAGAGATAAAGATTTAAAGAAGGAAAAAAAAGTAGAAATTGTCCAGAGGACAATAATGGACTTTTGGAATAATGGTGTCTATTTGCAATAGAATACTATTTTTTTAAGTATCCTTCATTTTCTTCATTTTTACAATGAAATAGTATTAATCCACAAAAAGGAATGAAATTCTGGTACATGGTACAGTATGTATAAACATTGAAAACATTGTGCTAAGTGAAAAGAGCCAGACACAAAACATTGATTTATATAAACTTCTTACAATAGGAAAAATCATACAGACAGAAAACAGATTAGAGGTCACCAGGAAGAAAATGAAGAGGGAAATAGAAAGTTACTACTTGGGCCGGAGATTTAGGTCAGTGGTTCCAGCACCTACCTTGCAAGCCCAAGACCCTGAGTTCGATCCCGGTAACCACATACAATGCTGGGCATGGTGGCTCACGCCTGTAATTCCAGCACTTGGGAGGCAGAGGCAGGAGAACTGCTGAGTTTGAGGCTTGCCTGGGCTACATAGTGAGCTCAGGGCCAGCCTGAACTACAAAGCGAGACCCTGTCTCAAAAAAAAAAAAAAAGTTACTACTTAATGGATACTGTTTAGAGTAACAAAAGTTTTCAAAACAGATTGTGATAGTTGTTGCACAACAGTATGGATATAATATGATTCCACTCTAAAAAAATATTAGCCAGGGGCTGGAGATTTAGCTCAAGTGGTACCACACCAACCTTGGATACACAAGGAACTGAGTTCGATCCCCAATACCATACACACATACACACACACACACGCACACTATGTCATATTTCACTGCAATTTTTTAAAGCTCATTAATAAAAGAATATGAACATACTTGGGCATCTGGTACACACTCATAATCCCAGCACTCTGGGAAGCTGAGGCAGAAGGATCACAAATCTAAGTCCAGCACGGCAACTTAATGACTCAGCAATACCCTCTCAAAAATAAAAAAATGGAAAAAGGATAGGCATGCAACTCATTGCAGTTCATCCTCAGTACTGAAAGAAAAAAAAATGAGTGTGAGCAAATATCTATCAAAGAAATATTTCCCTTTTAAAAGAAGACCATTTATTTAACTCATATTCCTTAAGTACTCTCTGGACTAAAACTTTGGCCATCAGACATCAAGAAAAAGTCTCTGAGCTTAAGGAATTTACAGTTGAAGCAGGACACAAAAGGAGCACCTGGCCTGCCTCTAAATGATAGACCAAACCAAAAGAAAACAAACTAGTATTAGGGTTCTGAGGAAACGTATGAAGAATGGCTGTAAGGATAGTAGGACAAAATAGAAGGGGTGAGGCATTTCTGTGAGCTTCAGTGAGAAATCATTAAGAGACACAATCTATCAATAATGTTCTGAAATGAAAATATTGGATTAATCTTTTGTTGACAAGGTTTGGGGCACACAAGTATTCTTATACACTGCCAACGTAAGGCAAAAAACCCTGACAGAGTAATTCGACAATATTTGTAGGAATAGGTATGTACTCAGCAATTCTTATTCAAATTTACCCTAGAAATAAGCACAGTCATTTTTTAATAGGAATGTACAGTACATTTACCACTATAGCATCTATAACCATAAAAGACTAGAATAAACTAAAAATCCATTAGTTGTAGTCCAGCCAAAAAATTATGGAATAGTCAGTCACTAGAGTATCATTTGTTGACAAAAAATAAAATAAATTAAATGAAGCTCTCAGACACAAACAAAATAACTGCCAAGATACATCTTTAAATAATAACGATAAAACCTTTCCCTAAAAAAAGTTGTGAGAGATCTTAATTTAGAAAAGAAAAATCCGTTACCAAAATGAAATAAAAATACAAGAAGAAACAAACAATAAAATTAAAGCAAGCATTGAACATGTTAATTTTTGTGTAAGAAAAAACAAATCCTAGAGTTTGGCTTTTCCATTTGTGTTCTGAAAACTTAGATGAAAATTCATTTTAAAGATGCATTCAAGTCTTTAAAAAATTCTATAGGGCATTTGGGAATCTTTGAGTTCAAGGTAAAATATTTAATATTATTATGCTTTTAGTTATCATCAAGTATATTCCTGACTTCTGGGCAGTTAGTGGAGTAGTAAGCATCAGACAAGGAGCTTCTTGGAGATTTGGTGTCCTGACTGGAAGTTAGAAGCATAAAGAGAAGGGGGAAGTGGGGCCCTGCAACCCAGGAAGGAGTTGAAGGGAGAATCAAAGTCCACAGGGAGAGTGAAGAGAAAAACAGTGAAGAGGAAGGAGATAACAAGCAGCTCTCTTCCAAAGCCTAAACTCATGGTGCGGGAAGAGCAGGTTGAACCTGTGATGCATGGTGACTACTGGCAACCCCAGAGGTCTCTATGGAAAAGCACACCAGTGGAATGGAGTTGTGGATACAGCAAACTGCAGTGGCTGCCTGGTGAATTATTTGGGTCCAGCTGTCACCGAGAGAGATTGCCAATAGCCATCTTGGAAGAGGAACCAAGTGAGCTCAGAACTCAGAACACCTACAGGCTGACTCCATCCACAGGCTCCCAGTGTTTCAGTGGGGTGCTGAGTTTAAGCCATCGGGAGGGTAAGAAGCCAAGTTCAAGCACTCAGAAAGCACATGGACTGTTACAGGCTTTAAAAACTTGGTATCATCCTCATAGCCAGAAACTAGCCTTAACTTCAGTGGAACTAGAGGTGCAGCCTAGCTTGGATTATCCACTACACCACAGGGGATTGCTGGGATTAATCAGCTTGGCTCTGGACTCTGTCTATCCACATTATCTACCAGTGACAGCAGAGATGTGCCTTGAATTGGACTTTTTTTCCTGCTCCCTTTTCTTTATTTTTTCCTCTTTTCTGGTATAATATGCATATTTTTCTATGTGCCACATATGAGAGTCCATAAGACCATGTAATTGAAATCATACTGGTCATTTAGTCATGTTCATTCAAAACACACTTAATAAACCTGTACATAAATGGGTATAGCTTTTCAAATGTCAAAAGCTGGAAACTATTCAACTGTCCAGCCACAAATTACTATATCCATATATTGGAATATTACTTGGCAATAAAAAGAAGGAACTATCAACACATGTAACAAAATGGAATAATGTTGAAAGAAGTCATTTTCAAAAGATAACATACTCGGGCTGGAGATTTAGCTCAGTGGTTCCTGCGCCCGCCTCACAAGTGCAAGGTCCTGAGTTCAATCCCCCGTAACCACATACAATACTGGGCCACCAGCAATCAATACCACATACCACAGTGCTGGGTGGTGGCTCACGCCTATAATCCCAGCACTCCGGAGGCAGAGGCAGGAGGATTGCTGAGTTTGAGGCTTGCCTAAGCTACATTGTGAGCTCAGGGCCAGCCTGAGCTACAAAGCAAGACCCTGTCTCAAAAAAAAAAAAAAAAAAAGATTCAAATTATATGTTATCCTAGAAAAACAAAACAATACAGCTGGAGAACAAATGGCTGCCAAAGGATGGAGTACAGGAGGGTGTGACTATAAAGGTGCAGGGAGCTACCTCAAATGTTATGTATCTTGAATATGATGGTAATTACACAATCTCACATATATGTTAAAATTAAACCTATTTTAGATACAATATGGAAAATACCTCTACACTTGAGTTAAAGGGAAATTAACCAGAAAGCATCCTAAATACACTAAAAGTTTGCTTTTAAAGGAATACTCAAGATCTTTTAAAACAATTTTTAATATGTTGGATGTAATCTTTTCCTCCAAAGCATCAAGATACCGGTACAGAAAATATAAGCTATATTAAAACATTTAAAATGAAATCATAAATGCAAAGAAGTTCATAAGAACAGTTTTTGCCTTCCTATGAACCAATTTCCCCACGTCCCATTATCTCTGAAATTCAACATTAACCAAGACATAAAATTAAGATTTACATTCTATATAAAAACCTGTGACTAATACCAGTAAATCTATGTAGAATTTAACAGCTACAGTGTGAGTTCTGCAAGACCATTCACTCATCCTGCAAGACCATTCACTCATCCATCCATTCCATAAATATTTATTGAGAACTATTATGTCCCAGAAAACATCTGAAGAACAATTACATCAGTTAACAGAAGACACAAACATCCTCACCCTGCTTATCTGGCAGCAGGGACTGGCAATTTAGGAACCCACTGGTATAGAAAGAGTATTTTAAAGTTATAAGATACATAAAGCCAGTGTAAAATAGTGATTGTATATCTGAGGCATCCTGCTATAATAGGTCTGGGAGAAGAGAAGGAACCAGCAATGGAGAGTGTAATGGAGCAGTTACTGAGGAACAAGGCAAGTCAAAACAACAGAGTGAGCTGCAGGCAAGCAGGAAGCAAATGAAGGGCGAAGGACTGGCCAGCTGTGTCAAATGCTACTGATGGGGCACAAAAGATGAAAACTGTCAATGGCTCATTGGCTAGCAACATAGAAGTCACTGCAGGGAGTAAAAGCCCCACTTGGAGGGGCATTGAGGGAAAATGGGAAGAAAGGAAATGCAGAGTACAAAAGCTATGTTGTTTTTTTTTTTAATTTTGTGCAGTACTGGTGAAACTGAACCCAAGGTCTTCACACTGAAATACATTCCCAAGCGATATTTTATTTTATATATTTATTTACTTATTTATTTAGAAACAGGTTATAACTAAGTCACTAAAGCTAGGCTTGGACTTCTGAGTCCGAGGCTTGCCTGGGCTACATAGTAAGCTCAGGGCCAGCCTGAACTACAAAGTGAGACCCTGTCTCAAAAAAAAAAAAAAAAAGAATAAAGTCTATGAAGCAGTTTGTAGTAAAAAAGAAAACTAGGTAGCAGTGGATGTATATGCTTGTCATGTTGGTAGTAAGCCACAGTCCTATAGAACGATAAACTAATTTGAAGACAATGAGATTTTATGTGAATTGATACATGCAATCATAATTATTATTAACATTGCAATTTAAAAAATAGGCAAACCATCAAAATAAGCAAGGCATGTCAGTAAAGACTGAGGAAATGAAACTGCCCTAGCATTTCATTTTACTTAACTAAAATCTCATGGCAAAATCTAGGCCTGGCTGAGCCAATTGCACCGCCCGCAGGCCAGTCTCCTAGGTCCTGGGAGAGCCCTTGACCCTCAGTAGACTAAATTCAGATCTAAGCGAGCAATGAGTTAAAGGGCACGCCACAGGGGGAGATTGCCCGGTCCGCCCAACATTGGGCCCCTCCTCTGACAACCTTAAACCAACCCCAAAAGCTACTGCAAACCCCTCCCACCGCTCGCGCTATATAATACCCTACACTGAAGCATTCCAGAAACCTCCCCAGTGTGCGTGTGTGACTCTGCGCCTCACCCTCCCGTGTGCAGCCGCGTGAAAACAACTGGCGCCCAAACAGGGGGCCTTCGGGTAGTCCTTCACCTTGTCTCTCAGGTGAGTGTCCCCGCTTTTAGAGGGAATTCCCCCTCCCGGAGGCCCAGCAGGCCGCTTCCTCTCGGGTGAGTGCCCCCACCTTCCTGGGGAATTCCTCTTTCTCTCCCGGAGCCCCAGAAGGCCCAGGCCATGTTCCCTCCCTGCGGCTCAGCAGGCCGCGCCTCCCCCTGCGGCTCAGCAGGCCGCTTCTTTAACATGTCCAACCCGCTTTCACCGTCTTTCCACCAACCTTACCTCTCCGAGTGTGGGAAATATCCTCTACTCCTCTGCGCAATCCCAAGAGGTGCCTATGTCCCTTCTCTTCCAGCCGACACACAGACGCGACCCCAAGATGGTGCCTGCGCCTCTTCTCTTCCGGGGACACACACAGGCGCCCCCACCCCATGGCTCACCGGCCCCTCCTTCCGCTCCACCCCTTAAAGTGCCCCCAGCCGCCAGAGATGGCAACAGCGATGTCAGGCGCCCTGGGGCTGTGGCTCCTGCTGCTGCTGCCCCCACTGCTCTGTGAAGCCCCTCTGGGCCTCTACTTCCCAAGGGACACGTACTGGAGCAGCGGTACTTGGACCAGCCAGCCGGGACCCCAATGTTCTACGTGCACGCCCTGTGAAACACGCCCAGAGAGGTGCCCAGCTTCCTCCTGGGCCAGCACCTCTACGGTGTCAACCACGAGCCACTTCACAAGAATGACTGGATCCACGTGGAGGACACTGGCCTTCTCTACCTCACCTGAAGCCTGGACCCCGACTCCGGGGAGCAGCTCAGCCTGTAGAATGGTTGCCTCCCACAGAATTGTCAAGCCCTACACCGCCACCTGATCCGCCAATCGGCCAAATGAGGGGGCTCTCGCTTCAGGAATGGCCCAAAAAACCGTCAACACTGCCCAGCGCCATGATGCCCCATTAAGTCCACCTGGAGAAATATAAAGGACCTCCATGACTAAGCTTGTGCTTTGGCCACTCTGGGCACCCCCCACCCCATACCGGGGCCAATGCTGGTGGTCCTCCTTTGTGCTGCAG
This sequence comes from Thryonomys swinderianus, assembly GCA_004025085.1. Lineage (NCBI taxonomy): Eukaryota > Metazoa > Chordata > Mammalia > Rodentia > Thryonomyidae > Thryonomys > Thryonomys swinderianus. The sequence goes on along the minus strand of PVIC010023422.1, from coordinate 14,870 downwards.
TCACCACCAACTCCCAGGCTGTGGTCATGTAAGTATGAGCCCTAGTTCCCAACCCCCCCTGTGCTAGTCACCATCAACTGGAACTCCTCCCTTCCTTGCCCCTTTGGCAATAACTCCACCATTTACCCTGTAGTCATTGATGGCATCCACCTCGAGTGTCATGAAATACATCTGTCTCTCCTTCATCTGCTTTTCTACCTCACCTCCAACTGACTCTTCCTCCGCCCTAGTGACATAAAGACCAACACCACTGACCCATCTTCCCTGTTCTCGGGGCCAGTGCTTCCTTCCCCAGAGTTTCTGGGACCCCCTACTTGTGCAGTGACTCGTACTATGTGTCCTATACCCCCAACTCAACAATTTTGCCTTTCAGCACCTGTGTGCCCAGCCTATACCTAAGACTGGATGGGCAGCAACCCCCTGTTTAACCTCATGCTTCACCTACACAGAAAATGTGATTTAGGGGCTTTGGCCATCAACGCCATCATTGTGTCCATAGTTACCTTGGACTCCACAGCCTCCACTGCTTCAATCACCTTGCACAACCAGATTGCCACTGCTGCCACTGTTAATCAACTCACTCAAAATACTACACACGCCCTTGGACAAACTTTGGCATTCTTCCATGATACCCATGCTGCCATTGTCAACCTACAGTCCCAAACTGATTTAGTCTTTCTATATGGTTACCTTTAATAATGTCTGGGGCTCCCTTTGGGAGGGATTCATAATAGGCTAGTCCAAGTTAAGTTCATGGACTTGTGGACTAATTTTAGAGTCACCCTATCTGACCAAACCCATAAAAATGTCATATGGTTGGCAGAGGCCATGGATCTAAACAGAGAGGAGGAGATGATGGTGAAATCTAGGTCTGGCTGAGCCAAATGCACCGCATGCCAGTCACCTAGGTCCTTAGAGAGCCCTTGGCCCTCAGTAGACTAAGCTCAGACCTAAGCAAGCATTGAGCTATAGGGCAAGTCATGGCCAGAGACTGCCCAGTTCTCCCCAATGTTGGGCCCTCCTCTGACAACCATAGACCAATCCCCAGTAGCTACCATAAACCCCTCCCACCACTTGTGCTATATAACGCCCTACACTGCATTCATTAAATGGAAGCATTCCAGAAACCTCCCCAAAGTTTGGTGTGTGGGTGTGACTCTGCACCTCACCCTCCTGTATGCAGCTCTGTGACAACAACAAAAATCATTACAAAGTTTACCAGATTCTTGGTTCAAAGGAAAACATAATAGCCATCGTATTTACTGAAATATTACCAATATACCATGATTTCATTCTTAAGATTTCTCACTGAGGCTAAGTGTCAGTACTATTATACAAGTACTGTGAAGTACCGTCATTCAATATACTTCTTATTCTTCAACTTGAAAATATGAAACCTAAAAAAGCCACTTGCTGGTAGATGTATAGCAAGAAAGAACAAGACTGATACTCTGTATTTGGATATACTATGTGGAATATGGTGATCTTGTTATTGAAGGAACTAAGCACAAAAAGTGGAACCCTAGACATTCAACTCCTCCTTATCTAAGGTAGGTATTAAGGGACAACCAGTCATGAAACATGGCTCATGAACTCCACTATCTCAAATTTCATATACACATTTCAGTTTCTTCCTGTATTAACCATGTTATCATTTATGAGGAGGTAAGAAATTTTCTTAAACATTGATTTGATCTGGTCTTCTCATGTTCGTATGTATAGCTCAAACATAGTTGAAGAAAAACAAAAGTGAGAGAGAGAGTAAAATATAAGCACCTGGAAAATTCACTAATGGGAAAAAAAATGCCCACAGTGGGAAGATGATCTTTCACAAAGCAACACGATCTAGGATGAAACACCTGCAGCAAAACCCTTTATACCAGATTCCTTTTTTAGTAATTAGCTTTCATTAATTTAGGGTTTTCTTTGAAGTCTCTTTGGGGCCTCAGGCTGTAGCTGTTAAAAAGGGGAAAAGGGCAACACACTTCACTGAATAAATAACATCTAAGGACTGTTCAAGGGCAAAATTTAGGAACTATCCTCACACTAGTACACACAGTTTTCTTGCTAAAAACTTCCTGCAGAATGCTTACCAGCCGGGCATGGTGGCTCACGCCTGTAATCCCAGCACTCAGGAGGCAGAGGCAGGAGGATTGCTGAGTTCCAGGCTTGCCTGGGCTCCATAGTGAGCTCAGGGTCAGCCTGAACTACAAAGCGAGATTCTGTCTCAAAAAAAAAAAAAATGCTTACCAGTTAAATGTAGTACTAATAGCTATCAATTAATTCATATAGTATTACAGAGTAAAACTATTTCTGACAATGAAAAATGATAAGCAATAATTTCTGATATTAGGAGACATTCACAAATATCACATGGGCTCTGTAAGTGCCAGCCAAGATATAAATCACACATGAAAATACATGATTCAGAGAAGAACAATGCCCCCCACACTGCCAATTTCCCATGAGTCTACAGAGCAGCCAGTTAAGCCTCTGACTATGCCAGAACATGCTCATGTACTCAGATGGACTGTGAAGTAGAACACTTCCCAATGCCCTTTCATACCGAGACCCCATTCCAAGATTAAGCACAGGGGCTCAGCATGTGTCCTGCACATAATACCAGAGGGATATGGTAGCAGACATCTCTGCCCAGTATTAGCAGGCTATAAGGGCCACCTGCTTTTTGCCCTTCCATACTGAACTACATTACATTAGAAGTACCAGAGCCTTTCTGAGTTCACTTCCAGCCAATGCCAGCTTGACTCTAACTAAATTCTTTCTGCTTAATTACCTGTTTATTCTCTTCAGAAAGATATGCTAGTGCCTCCCTTTTACAGTCCTGCCTGTAACACCCACTATAACCAGGTGTCCAAGCTCTACCCTGTTTATTTTGAATATATACTGAGTATCCTTGGTGCCTTTTGTCTTTGCTGCCCAGAGCAGCTTAGACCAGCTCCGAGACACAGCCATCATTAGTCCTGTCTTATCAGCTTGCATTGTGATGCCTCACGGGAGACTGAGACCCACTGCAGGGGTTATCAATAAAGTTCCCTATAGGATACCACTTACTGGAGAATTAACACAACAACAAGAGTGGGTTATGGTATAATTAAGGTTCTCAAAAAGCAGGTCTTTCATGAGAGTCCTCTAAAAAATAGTTGCAGCAATGACACCTTGCATTCACATGAGCAGTTTACATCATCAGATCTTTGCAAAGGTACAACAAGGAGACCAAGGGACCCGGTCAGTGTCAAAGAGCTAAATAATGACAAGGGAAGGGCAGCAGACTAGGCTTTCCCTGAACTCCAGATCACAGAGGCAGATCCTCTCTATGGGAGAACCTTTCAGAGTTATGAATTTCTCTGGGGCTACTTCTAGTCTCAGTTAGTGACAGACTTTGATTCTTTAACCCAATCTGTTTCCCAAACAGGATTTACTTCCACATCTTGGACACGCTTCTGGTGTCAAAAGATCTTTTACTATGGCCTGAGTTCTCTTTCTAGAATGAAGATTAACCAGTATAATTGTTGTTCTGTGACCTTCTTGTCCAAAATTAGTGATAAAGGTATTTACTTAATTTCTAAGTGTTTAAAATTCCCTGTCTTAATTCATCGACATTTTAACAGTTTGTAGATTTTATGAGGGAAATAGGAAGCTCTAAACTTTATCCAATTGAGAAATTCAGTTGTTTCAATTTTGAAATAATGTAAAAGCAAGATGCTACCTATCAAATATCCTTTTGATTTAAAATCAGCACAGAAGAATACTGAATCCAGTCTTTGAAACTCATCAAAACACTCCAAAATGACAACATAAACTTCAAACAACAGAAAAGGCATTCTCCCCACTTCTCCTTTGATTAACCTTGATAATGACTAGGTCTTATAGCTATGTAACTCTTCCCTATAACTTACAGAAAGCCATTTTATATTTTTTTAAAAGCTACCAAATAAGGGCGGAGTTTTAGATCAGTAGTTCCAGCGCCAAGAGCAAGGTCCGTGGTTCCATCCCCAGTAACCACATATAACAATATTGGGTATGGTGACTCACGACCACCAGCAATCAGTACCACATACCACAATGCCAGGTATGGTGGTGCACGCCTGTAATCCCAGCACTTGGGAGGAAGAGGCAGGAGGATTGCTGACTTCGAGGTTTGCTTGGGCTACATAGAGAGTTCAGGGCCAGCCTGAAGTACAAAGTGAGACCCTGTCTCAAACAAACAACAAAACCTACCAGAAAACACACCGAGATGACTGGATGAAAACATCTCTGTCTTCCACTAAATCTTTCAGTAGTGCTTTAGGAAATCCTGCTCTTCCAATACAGTCCCTTTTCAAAACATTAGTTGATAACCCTTTTTGCATGTATGTGTGCACAATTACCTGTTTTTAATGATGTTTTAACTATTTAGGCTTATGATTTTTTTTTTTTGAGACAGGGTCTCACTTTGTAGTTCAGGCTGGCCCTGAGCTCACTATGTAGCCCAGGCAAGCCCTGAACTCAGCAATCCTCCTGTTTCTGCCTCCCGAGTGCTGAGGCTTATGATTTTAACATCATTGATTACTCAGTCTACCAAGCAATATTCAAAGTCATTTACATACACCACTTTAATCTTCCAAACTCTAAGCAGAGATTCTATAGCTGCTTTTCCAGTGTGAATAAGGAACCCAAGTATTTAGGTGACCTAAATTTGCCCGATGATAGCAGCAAAACCAGATTTAAATTCAGTTTGATTCCAAGGATTATACTCTTAACCTTTGCTTGAAATATTCTGATGATTTCCATCAGAGCTAAGGATAATTACAAAGGTGGCCCTTTCTCATCTGCTGGACAGCCTCTTTCCTCCTCTCTCTTCCACTTTCCTCCCTACTGCCTTTCAGGCTTAATGCATTTCTTCTTTATTGCAGCTGCCAGTCCAGAGTTACCGCAAGTGTAGGTGGGAGACTGAACCTCCTAGGAAAGGCAAACAGATGGCCACTATGAAGAACAGCAAAATTCTTCGGAACTGCGGTTTTGCTCTATGTCAGTTAGACAATATCGTCTGATCCTTCCCAGGGATGCCAGCATCTTCAGGTTTACGCTGAAATGCCAGGACCTCTCAAGCTGAAAGAACTGCTATGCTTGGCTGGCAAAGTGAACAGCTGCCCTCTGAGCTTTCTTTAATACACATGCACTGCACTGATCAGCTTCCCTGTTGTTGGGAAAAAAAAAATACCTGACACCTCTAACTTTAAGGAGAGGATTTCTTTAGCTCATGGTTTCAGTCCATAGTTGGCTGGCTCCAAGACAGGCACATCGGAACAGAAGGGTGGCGGAGAAGAGCAGCTCAATTCATGGTGGCCGAGAAACAAGTCCAAGAGAGCCACAGAGAAAGAGGCCAGAGACTGCGTATGGTGCCAGGGTTACTCCCACAATGACCTACTTTCTCCAACTAGGCCCCGCCTCCATGTAGCCCATGCAGCTATGAATTCATTAATCCAATCACTTCTCCAGGAGTCTCAATTCAGTCAAGCTAACCATCAAGCTTTTATAGCCTGTCACGTGCCCAGAGTAGATTTCAGAAACTTGCGGGTAAGATCTGCTTCATTAAATCAGAATCAAAAATGTTGCCAAAATTTCTCCTGAGAAGGAAAAAACCCAACATCTTTTATAATAATTCTTAAGGTTGGTTTACATAACATGACTGATTAGCAGACATACTAAATGTACAGACGTCTACATCTGGGCATGATGTAGATATGGAACTGCTGCATTTCTCTCAATTTTTCTGCCACAAAGTGAGCAGCAGCCTCTGACAGTTGCAGTGGGCAGCAGGTGCATGGCTGCAAGGTGTCCCCAGATCTGCACACTCACTTCCAGGCAAGGTGACCTTGAGCCAGTCCTGTCACGTCAAGCCTCAGCTTCTCTATAAAAGGACAGGGACATTTACATTCATCACCTCGGGTGGCTCTGAAGATCAAATGACATCATGTCTGTGAAATTCCCCACACAGGTCTTGGCCAAGTAGGCATTTAATAAATGCTAGTTTTCCTTAATTTTATGTGATTTGAAGGGAGGGGCAGATGTAAAAGCATACTATTAAGAAATAAGGAGACAGAAACCATGTGTTTATGGTCTGCAATCTTTTCTTGAGAGAACTGTTCACCAAGCTGTATTTGCCGTTGAAATAGGACTGCAGAACCTTTTGTGCTACTTCTCTCAGTAAGAGACACATCAGTCTGGCTACAGATGTCTTTCTTCTCTGCGTATTATTGTTACATTGATATTTGCAGTATAAAACTGTGGAGAAAAATTAAAATCTAGAGGAAAAATTCAAAACCAAAGTCAGTAGGGAAATGCAGAGGATCTGATGTAAATTTTATGTTCTACAGCATCCTACAAATCATCTACAAAGATAAGAAATGTAATATCCCATAAAAAAGTAAATCACAAATTCTACATAATGAAGACTCTATAGAAGAAACTTACCTAACAACTTCCATTTACTATTACCTAAAACTTCATTGGAAGTACTGCTTACAATTTTTTAAGATTTAAAAAAAAACATAAGCCCACTATTGTTTGCTTAATGTTTCTCTTTGGGTAATGATAACATGACAATCCTTGGAGAAAAGGACTTGGCAAAGAAATGCAGAAGGTGGCAGCTGTAATGTACAGCAGGTCAACAACAGATCTTCTGGGAGGGAGCCCTTGACAAAAGGACTCTGCATGAGCTACCTGAGCCTGGCCGGACCAGTGTCCCCCTACCCGAGAGGCTGGGTGGCATTTTCTCTCTAAAGGAATCCAGCCGCAGTGACGCAAAGAGCAGGTTACAGCAACCCCCCAGGCAGTCCCGGAACACAAGCCAAGCACTCCTCTGCGCAGCTGCAGCAGCGTGAGGTTCCTGAACTGACTGACTAATGCTGAACTCAGCAACAAAGGTCTCTCAGAAAACTCAGAGGAGGGAGGCTCAATAATCAAGCAGCAAGAACAGACTTCTCATGGATTTTCAACTGTAACTAAACTGTCTATATCTTGTTTCACTAAAAACTCATGCACATACCTAAGTCTTCCCCTAAGCTTCAAAAGCTATAGTTAGCAATTTTCAGGAATTCTCATAGGATCTATACTGTTTAAAGCTCATAATAAAGCTTTACTATTCACTTTCTCAAGATACAGAAACAGCTTATCTAAATTAAGCAAATAGTATTTTTCTAAAAATTATCAGCTGTCATGTAACTTTGTTATCTTTTCCCGTGTCAAAAATGAAGTCTTGGGCTGGAGGGTTAGCTCAGTGGTTCCGGCGCCTGCCTCGCAAGCGTAAGGACCTGAGTTCGATCCCCGGTTACCACATATAATGCTGGGCATGGTGGCTCACGCCTGTAATCCCAGCACTCGGGAGGCAGAGACAGGAGGATTGCTGAGTTTGTGGCGGCTTGCCTGGGCACCATAGTGAGCTCAGGGCCAGCCTGAACTACAAAGCAAGACCCTGTCTCCAAAAAAACAAAAAAAACAAAAAAAATGAAGTCTTTAGGGCCGGAGATTTGGCTCATTGGTTCCGGCACCTGCCTCGCAAGCACAAGGTCCTGAGTTCGATCCCCGATAACCACATACAACGCTGGGCATGGAGACTCATGCCCACCAGCAATCAATACCACATACCACAGTGCTGGGCATGGTGGCTCATGCCTGTAACCCCAGCACTCGGAAGGCAGAGGCAGGAGGATTGCTGAGTTCCAGGCTTGCCTGGGCTACATAGTGAGCTCAGGGCCAGCCTGAACTACAAAGCAAGACCCTGTCTCAAAAAAAAAAAAAAGAAAGGTTTGGTTGGCACACAACCCCATCTGCAAACATGCTTTGTTAAGGCAAAAGTCTCACTTTAAAGAAAAACCCTCATAGGTTCTGTGGGAAGAGATACCTTCAAGAAAGATTTCATATCTTCCTGTTTATGCCCCTAAACAGCTAAATCAAATTCAATAATATATTTGTTCTGAAAATAAAATACTCTCATTAGTTGCAGAAATTGTCCTCATCTTCTGCAGTCACCTTGGTACAAATCTTATGAATACATTTTGCTAGGATATTTGACTCCAAGAAGCTTCTGGGGGAATTCTTCCTCAAGGCACCCAGAGAAAGATAAGACCAGCCACAGAGGAAACTCCTATAGAGGCAGTTATCCACTTCCTAAGGTAACCACTTCTTCCTTCAAACATGTCCTTTTCTTTACCACTCTTTTTGACATTTACATTTAATTCTTGCAAATACACTTCTGGGTGTTGGGAGGGAATTGAGGCAAATTCCAGTGGCAATGTAATTTCTAACACCCCTGCAGCGAGAGAAAATCAGAGCCACATGTTAAGTACAAGTTAGCATCGCAGAAGGCTGCCTTTGATGTTAACTGGCTCAGCAAGAAATATGAACCACTGTGATTTAAACCTGTGCTTTGAGGTGAACATGTTATCAAAGAGAAAAACATATATGAAAAAGTATTCATGGCCTCTGACTATTTTCCACAAGGAAAATTACTGCAACTTTTTTTTTTTTTGAGACAGGGTCTCGTTTTTGTAGTTCAGGTTGGCCCTGAGCTCACTATGTAGCCCAGGCAAAGCTCAACTCAGCAATCCTCCTGCCTCTGCCTCCCAAATGCTGGGATTACAGGTGTGAGCCACCACGCCCGGCATTGTGGTAATGTGGTACTGATTGCTGGTGGGCGTGAGTCATCATGCCCGGTATTATTGTATGTGGTTACTGGGGCTCAAACTCAGGACCTTGTGCTTGCTAGGCAGGTGCTGGGACCACTGAGCTAAATCTCTGGTCCACTATTGCAATTTTTTTTTTTTTTTGAGACAGGGTCTCGCTTTGTGTTAAGGCTGGCTCTGAGCTCACTATATAGCCTAGGCAAGCTTTGAACTCAGCAATCCTCCTGTCTCTGCCTCCCTAATGCTGGGATTACAGGCATGAGCCACGACACCCAGCACTGGTATAGTGGTATTGATTGTTGGTGGGCGTGAGTCTCCACGCCCAGCATTGTATGTGGTTACCAGGGATTGAACTCAGGACCTTGCGCTGTGAGGCAGGCGCCGGAACCACTGAGCTAACCCTCCAGTCCCACTATTGCAATTTTTATGAGGAAATCCGTTCATTTACCTTTTCAAACCTTAAGCAAACTGAAATGAGTTACCGGTTTCTTCACTTTAAGTATAACCTTAAATATAAAACTGTGTATATTATAATTATTAAAACTATATTTTACTAGGTATGTATCTTTTCTGGTTTGACTAATCAAACCAGATACAGGGAGCTGAACAGAAACATGGCAATCATAATTTTGTGCTGATAAATGTACTATGTGATTTAAAAATAAAATAAAATCAGTTTTTACATGAATATAAAGTTTTTTAAACACCAATGAGTGAAACAACAAAAACAGACAAAAGAAAAGTCTCTTAAAATGTTTATTTTTGTCAGAATAGCTGATAGTTTTCTGTTAAGTATTTTGATCTATTATTGCAATAAGCATTTTTCCCTTTAAAAAAAATCCAAATTATCCCAATCCTTGAGGTAAAGTCTTTAACTACAAAAAACAAAAAACCCATCCTGATATTTTCTTAAAAGAAAAAAATCTTAAAAATTCCTTTAACTTGATAAATAGAAATAATATCTTCTTAGTTCTACTCTGGTGAACATAAATGCACTTTATACAGCACGTATCAGTCACTTATTGGCAAACCAAAGGCAAAAACTAGTCATTTACACAATCTGCTAGAACATAGTGCAACACTGCCACATTCATAGATTTTTTTTTTTTTACAGTTACCAATACTCTCTGGCAAAAAACAAAACAAAACAAAACAAAAAACAATAACAACAACAAAAGAAACCCCAAGATTCTGAAATGGCAAAAGCAAAAGAAGTTGTAGGTCTCAAAGCTTCAGAAGGAAATTAATCTGAATCTTCATCATCAAGATAGTCCTCGGCATTGCTTAATGATCGAACTGCATCTAAAAGGAATGGAAGAAAAGGGAAAGAGATTACAACTTGTTCAGATTTGTTTTTCCATTGTTAAACGTTAAAGCTCTTGATAGTTCAAGCAATTGTAACCTTCCCTCTCCTACAGCAACTGTACTTCTGAGATCTGGTCCGTCTTCTGCTTTTAAATCTATTAAGTTTCTGCTACTACAGAGACTGAAAGATACATCTGTCTGCATGTTCCTTAGCCATGCAGAGGAGTAAGGCTCCGTTATGCTGCTGCGAGCACGAAGTCTTCAGCCACAGGCACTGCGACCACAGAGGCACAGAGCAGCAGCCAGGCCTCTCTGACAATGGCGATCCCTCCGGTACCACAGACACACACAGCTCCAGGTGGGACAGTGCAGGGGCCCTTACATGCAGTCAAGGTCTCTAGGCAAAAGATAACTAATGAAGGAAGAGAAAGAGATGAACTCTTAGAAGCTTTAGTTTCATTTTAGAAAACAGTGAAAGTAATGTCAGCTCAGAAGCCAAAGACTGAAATTTAAAAAAAAAAGTTTTAAAATAGAGCCGAACCTCATCAGATTCTTTTAAGGAAAATGTCACAGGAAAAGGGTGAAGGATCCAACCTAAATTATAGGTCTCCATTAGCCAAAGACAGGCTCTCATAAAATCAGTAGTTACAGTGGACTTAACCACATCAAACAGTTCAAACACACAGAAAATAACTCATTTGGGTTCCTCCAGAGAATCAGTTCACATTTTGAGAAGTCTTTTTTTTGTTGTTTTTTAATCTTAAAGGGCAAAATCAAGCATTTATTTTGTTCTTACTATAAGAACTATTCCACTTGCTAACTAAACAGCTGATGAGGGAACATGTTCTTTATGCAATGTTCCAGCTAAGAACTGAGAAAGGAGTAACCAGATTAGAATATTTCCATTTTGCAACAATTAATGAAACAACAGATCTACACACTGATCACACAGAAAGATGGGACAACCAGCATCGTGTGCCTCTAACAGGATAATCTATACAGCATATTCTTTCCACACCTAAGAAAGACAGATGATCAATAGACAGAGGACACGATAGCGCCTCAGGATTACAATCAGCAACATCCAGACTCAGAAATTCAAGTCAGTTGACCCCATTTCTTTAATAAATAAATTGCAAGGCTAGAGAGAGGGAAAAGAGAAAGGCAACACTGATCTTAAAAATAAACTGAGATGCAGCTAATCTATCACAAACTGACCAGAGTGGTCCCTGATTTCAGATACTAAAACCAGAATAGATTAACAGAATACATGTGTGAGAAAAATGGCAACCTGAGCGCAAAGACAAGGTAATAAGGAACTATTACTAATCTTAGAGATGATAATGCTATTTTTAAAAGCATCTTCATCTTTATAGGTTTAGAAAAATGGTTATTGAGAAAAAGAACAGGAGAGAGGATCAGTTAAAGGGAGGGAGAAGCAGATTTGTTTTGTCTGGGAGAGGGAGGGAAAGGACGAAGGACAGAGGATAAAGAGCAAGTAGATGTAAAGCAGGACCCAGGCCCACTTCCGTGAGCCACACCCCTCCGAAACTAATGCTAGAAGCTTCTGCATTAGCAGCACTCTTCATTGCTCTCAAGAGGACTTCTGAGGAACTGGCAGGAATATATATTCTTCTCTCTAAGACATACCCAAGAACCTCAGAACCTCATGTGAGTCTAGTTAAAAACATGGTTTTCCAAGTCACAGCCCAGAAGACAAATTGCAAAGCTCTTTCCCTTTCTACTGTGCTACCACAAGCCTACATGTTTCCTGTTTGAGGCAGGCTGTATACTTCTGTGTTATGTCCGTTCTTCATGTTAATTTTCTCTTTTATTGAAAAGAGAAAGATGACTTGTCATGAGCAAATCCAGTCTGGAGGAGAATCAAGACACACTGAAGATAAATTCCTTGTCCTTCTTTCCTTTCGTGGACTGCTCTGTGGCAATCTTCTCCATCCACAGACCAGTGATGAGCCCACCCACCTGGCACCTGGCCCGCATGCTAATAGGCCTTTTTTCTCTCCTCCCTCATTTCCATCAAGCGGCAGCATTCAATACCAACAAACAAACAATATATGGTGGAAGGATAATCTCAGTTATATGCATGATTCATATGCAAACGACAGGTCTAAGTGGGAGATATTAGATACAAAAAAAGTACCTAATGTGACTCTATGAAGTTCACAAAGAGACAAAATTAATCTATAGTGAAAGAAGCAAAAGATTAAGTGAGGCTTCTCAGGCATGGGAAATGTTCTCTGGTTTCATTTAGGATGTGGTAAATACATGTAAACACGTAAAGCCATTCACACAACTAGACAACTGAGAGCTATGCATGTGACTTAATGTAAAATGTACCTCAATTTTTTAAAAACGAGAAAAAATTTACAGGCCTCAAGTCATGTATGGCCCCGGTCCCCACGCGATATACCAAAGTTACACGGTAATCCTAAAATGTAAATTATTTTGTCCCTCTTAAAAAATACAAAGTGTGATTTGAAAGGTGGATAATCATTTCAGAATGGACCACTTCTAGCCTAGAGTTCATGCTGGTAGTTAAGTACACTATATGGTCAAATGTTCCAACTCTCATTCCAAATAGCTTCATAATACAAATTAAAATGTTTTAAACAACCCGACTGGTGGACTGACGCAAGAAAGAAACAGCAAAATGAGCAACACAAAAATGTGGCTGCAGTGGCCCTAACGAGCTCTGGTGCGGGCCTGGAGTGGGTGTTCTATTCCCCGCCCGCCCGGCACAATCACACTCAGCACAGATGAGACTGATAGTTCATGCGAGACCTACTTCCTCAGCAGGAAGTGAGGCCACAGTCCTGTTTCCTGAACCAACTGAGGCAGCGAGGAGGAGGCCGATGAAAGGAAAGTAATGCAGCCCCTCACAGGGGCAAACACAGCTTCCCGGTAAAACAGACCCAGGCAGCACCGGAAGCATTTCCTCATTCTGTGAACAGACACCATCTCCGTGAATGAATCAAAGGCAGCTCTGCCCGTAGGTATTCATGGCATAGACAGAACTCCAAACAGAGTCATGTTTTACACTATTATCTGAACTAAAGCAAAAAAGTAAAACAAAAATCTAGGAAAAAGACATACCTGGAAGAAAGGACAGAAGAGACAACAGATTCATGATTTGTGTTGTGAACCCAGTTGGGATTTGGTAACGGGTATGGGAGATAATTCTGGGAAGCTCCCATGTACACCTTGACTGGAAGAAGGATTATATTCACTATTTTTGACTCACTTAGGCGGAACCCTGCAGGGCTGCACAGGGTTGTTTCTGCTACAAATAGAATATGGATGGAGTAACATGTGAGACTTTAATGCGGGATACTCAAGAGAGAAGTAAAATTTCAAAGGGTCAACAACTAATCCAGATTTTCTTGAATTATTAAAAACAAAAAAAGTAATCAGTATTACAAACTCCATGTTATTAACTTAACCTGGAAACAAATGTCCTTTGCCTCCACAATGGAAACTTGGTTTCCAGAAACCCTTTTTGGTGATTCTCTACCAATATAAATCAACTAAACTTTAGACTCTAAAGCAGCACTGAAAAGGTTCAGAGTGACAATCAACAATGCAAATGACTTCTAAAGTCAATCTTCCATTAGAGTATTTTCTTTCTGGAAAATTGTAGGCCAAGTGTGGTGGCTCACATCCCGTAATGCCAGCACTCAGGCAGCAGAGGCGGGAGGGTCGCTGTGAGTTCGAGGCTTGCCTAGTCTACACAGTGAGTTCAAAGCCAGCCTGAACTACAAAGCAAGACCTTGTCTCAAAAAAACTAAAAAAGAAAAGAAAATGGTAAAAAAAAAAAAGTGTCAATTGTTGGAATCTATTTTAAAGTACCAAACATAAAACAACAGAGGAAGGCTTGAGAAATAAGAAAAAGGACCTTAATATCTCCTCCATTCAATCCTTTTCCTACCCTTCTTTTTTCTATCTCTCCTGGGTTGGCGGGGGTCAGGACACTGCCAATGAACAAAAAGGAAAAAGAGGAGAGGTAGATAGGAAGAGTGCAAGATCTATCCTCCCAGGATTCATAAGAGTTAACCTGGGGGGAATCTTCAATAGACTGCACACTAAGAGGTCAGAAATAACAAATGATGCAACTGTTTTTAACAACTTTCAGAACAACCACACAGATTCTTTTTTTCTGTCTTTATGAAAATACTTATTCTTGGGTTGGAGATTTAGCTCAGTGGTTCCAGTGCCTGCCTAGCAAGCGCAAGGTCCCTGGTTTGATCCCAGTAACCACATACAATAATACCGGGCATGGTGGTTCACAGCCACCAGCAATCAGTACAACATACCACAAATGCCAGGCTTGGTGGTTCAAGCCTATAATGCAAGCACTTGGGAGGCAGAGGATGGATGATTGCTGAGTTCAAGGTTTGCTTGAGCTACATAGTGAGCTCAGGGCCAGCCTGAACTACAAAGTGAGACCCTGTCTCAAAAAAAAAAAAAAAAAAACTTATTCTCCCAAATTGACAGCTTCTTTTGTCTTTAAGAACATGCACCTCAGGCAGGGGATATAGCTCAGTGGTACCACACTTGCTTTGGAAGCACAAGGTCCTGAGTTCAATCCCTGGTATCACAAAAGAAAAGAAAAATGTGCACCTCAACTGAATTTTGGAAAAGCATCCACAGTACTATGAATAAATTCCAAAATACTTAGCAAAATCTAAAATAATTTAATTTATTGATACCCTCATTTATATATCATCTCAGAGCTATTGGATACATTATTTAAGTAATTATCCATAACCACTTGTAAGTACACAACTGAAATGAAGGGATGGAGGCCATGGATCTCTAAAAAGGAAGCTCATGAAAAGCAAGGTACAAAATAGACATAGTGAA
>PVIC010023421.1:0-26833 GCA_004025085.1 Thryonomys swinderianus | reverse complement strand
GAGAGGCCCAGGGAAAGCACTTCAAAGCTCAGCTTCCTCGGGCCTCACAATGGCCCTGGACCTCCTTTGAGCACCCCAGTCTCCCCAGACTGAGCATGGCCTTCCGTAGCCCCAGCCACAAGGTGATGACGCCTGGCCTGTGAGGTGGGACACACAGCTTCTCAGCAGCAGCTCCAGCACCTGCTGTGTGGTGCCGACTGACCGGTAACTTTGGAGAAAGCTGTGGAGGAGCCAAGTGTCCCCACGAAGCACAGCAGGCACCAGGTCATACACCATGCTCTCTCGCGCATCCTCCAGGAGGATTTCCAGACAGCCCCGGGCTTCCAGGCTCTGCCCCGATACATTTTCACCCTGGGACCAAGGATGCAGGTTCAGACATGGAAACGGCAGCTCTATTTTTTAATCACTGAGAAAAAATATCCAACACCCACAGCTTAATGCTGGAGAGCTTCCCTCCAGCTCATGGTTTAGAGTGCTCAGTTCATAACTTGAGCCGGGCATATTGGCTTGTTCCTGTAATGAGGCAAAGGCAGGAGGATTTGTTAGTTTGAGGCTAGCCTGGACTACATAGTGAGCTCAGGGCCAGCCTGAACTACAGAGCGAGACCCTGTCTCCAAAACAAAAGAAAGAAAGATAAACAAACTCAGTTCATAACTAGCTCTAAGTTGGAGATGGCATGGTGGGCAGTCATGGTCAAGAATAGCTGCTCGTTGGGCTGGAGATTGAGCTCAGCGGTTCCAGCGCCTGCCTCACAAGCACAAGGCCCTGAGTTCAATCCCGGTAACCACATACAATGCTGGGTGTGGTGACTCACGCCCACCAGCCATCAACACCACATACCACAGTGCCGGGCGTGGTGGTTTACGTCTGTCATCCCAGCACTCGGGAAACAGAGACAGGAGGGTTGCTGAGTTCGAGGCTTGCCTGGGCTACATAGTGAGCTCAGAGCCAGCCTGAACTACAAAGTGAGACCCTGTCTCAAAAAAAAAATAAAAGAATACCACCCAAGGGGTCTGATCCCACTGCAAGCCCCACCCTGCCACCCAAGACCAAGGAGGACATTTTAGAGTGAACCACAACCTTAGCCAACTGTCTAGTGACCATGACACACGGTATAACAGTATGGAGATTTCCCAGCTGACACATGGACACACAATAACACACATACAAACACACACACACACGCACAGGGAAGGGATGAACCCACACATAAGGCATAAGGGGTGGCCTGGCTTTATGGACCTGCCCTCAAATACTCATCACCTTTCGATTCTGTAAAAACGACCACAGCCGTCCAAGATGGGAGACCAATGGTCTCCAAGTGTTGCCAGGTCTTCCACTGTGTGATTTCCTGAGGCCTGAGCCTCTGGAAGTAGGGAGACAAGACGAGAACATCCTATCTACATTCAGATAGGTAAGTTTACTTCAGTTGGCTGTTGGGCAAGGGCGCCTGGCAACAAGGTTCCGAGCCGTTTTGTCATCCAGGATGTGAGGTCATCTCTTGCTGGCCCTTTAACTGATTTGTTCCTCACACAGAATTTCTTCAAAGGCCCCATGGGGTGTTCACCTTTCCCTCCCCACACACTCTGCACAACTAGACGCAATAATATCAAAACACCCCATCCTACTATCCCCGGGCCTGACTGAGTGAGCAAAACAGGGACAGACCTGGGGTCAGACCCAGCCACTCTACTGAGTGTATGTTTTACAGGCAGGGAGTCAGGCAAAGGTTTAGAGTTAGGCGTGGTGGCTTAGTCTGTAATCCCAGCACTCGGAAGGCAGAGACAGGAGGATTGCTGAGTTCGAGGCTTGCCTGGGCTACATAGTGAGCTCAGAGCCAGCCTGAACTACAAAGCGAGACCCTGTCTCAACAAAAAAAACAACAAAAAAAGAAGGGACAAGGTAAAAAGGAATGGAAACAAAGCTGTTACAAATGAGAGGAAGGGTGGGGAGAATGGAAAAAAAAAAGCAAGATACATCACGCATGGTACAAATCCCTATGAAGAATACTATCATTATGTGTATCCAAATGTTGCAGTAAAGGTTTTTTTTCCAAAAATAAAGGAAGCAGTGGTGCATGCCTGTAACCCCAGCACTGGGGAAGCTCAGAGATAGGACTGCCAGGAGTTTGAGATCAGCCTGGGCGACCTTGTGAGTTCAAGGCTATCCAGAATTACAAAACAAGAGCAAAATAAAGCATATAAGTAAAAATGCAGTATGAACATTATTTGCTTTATACAACTTATTAAAGAGATGTGGTTATTTGGACTTTTAAATCTGGATATAAAACAAATCCAGTTCCTAAATATATTAAAAGCTTTAATGAAAAAACTACTTTTCTTGGCTGAGATGTAGCTCAGTGGCACCGTGCCTGTCTGGCAAGCACAAGGCCCTGAGTTTGATCCCTGGTACTACTTTTGGCTGAGGATGTAGCTCGATGGTGAGCATTTGCCTAGTATGTGCAAGGCACTGGGTTCCACACTCAGCACTGCAAAACAACAGAAATCTCTCTGCTAATTACAAGTACTCACATGTATTTAACTCACTGCCGGAGATGCTGGTACATCAACAGAAGTACTGATACCTGGTTCAAGGTAAGAGTTTGGGAACTTTTGATTTCAATCTCCACTTATGCTGGGACTAAATGCCAGTTTCCTGAACTCCATAAGTAAAAGTGAACAAATATGACATAGGAAGGAATCTTTATGAATCAAATGTTTAAGTCACATGGGACAGGTTACTAATAACTGATTGCTTATGGTGAAATTATAACTCATTCTAAGAACAATCTGTAATGATCTGTTACCAAAACCCCAGCAGTTATGTAATAAATGTTATTTATTCTAAAACACTTTACATATCTAAAGTCTATTATTTTTCCACATGGTCTGCCAGTTGTTCTCTCCTGCTTATGAAGCAAAGACCTTCTGCACCATACCCCAGCACTGACACTTACAGAAACTATATTTTGATCAAGCTGAAGGCCCAGCATGTACAAGGCTGTGCCATGCCCATCCGCCTCCTTAAGACCACAGTCTGAACACCCCGCACCTGCACACAGGTAACTCCCCTTCAAACCCACAAAGACTAGACCAACAGAGGAACCCGGAGAACCTAGAGGGGAAGTCCTATCAAAGGAGAAAATCACAACAAATGTAAAGGTCTCCACTGGCTTTATTTTCAATGTAACAATTAGACAACATTCAATAAAATGAGGAAGTTTTCTGATGGGATAAGCAGAAGAGGTCAGCTCTGCAGAATAAGAAGAGGTGAAGATATAGCAGAAAAAAGCACATGGATCATTCTGACGTATTGGGAAAAAGAACAAAAAATAACAGACTGTTGCACGCCTGTCATTCCAGCACTCGGGAGGCAGAGACAGGAGGATTGCTGAGTTTGAGGCTTGCCTGGGCTACATAGTGAGCTCAGAGCCAGCCTGAACTACAAAGCGAGACCCTGTCTCAAAAAAAAAAACAAAACAAAACAGACTGGTTAACATCATTACTTTTTTGTAAGGATTAAAAGATGTAGAACTTTAGCATGGATGACTCCATTTTGATTTTTAGTCTGGTCTGTTAGCGTCCCCTGCAGGATCTCAGTCCAAATAAAAAATTTCTGCGTAAGTTATCTAACTGTTATAGTGACAAAATGTAGGGTACCCTGCAGGTACCTCCTTACCTAGCTGTGCTATCTTCTTGCTGCAAGGGTTTTTTTGTTTGTTTGTTTTGAGACAAGGTCTCGCTATGTAGTTTAGGCTGGTCTTGAATTCACTATGTAGCTCAGCCTGGCTTCAAATTCTCAACAACCCTCCTGCCTCAGCCTCAGGCACTTGAAGGTTTTTAAACCTTCAAACCATGATCTTCTCATTTATCAGTGAAGTGGTATTAGAATTCATAGATAAAATGGGAAGTTTCTGAAAGCCACTGAAAAATACTATTCTGTTGTAGGAAGGAGCATCAGGAAGTCAACATGGATTCTTCTGTACTAATGCTGGACTATGTTTAACTATGTTTATATTTTTCATGCTCTCTTGTGGTCAAAACAGAAAGCTATTATATGTCCTTGATTAAGCACACACAGGGAAAAGGACAGACCTAAACCCTGCTGATTAAAATAATTCAAGTATCCAGCCATGTTTTTGCTATTTAAATCATAAAAGGCAGGATCCATTTTTACTCAGTGTTTGAATAAATTGGTATAATTTATTTCAAAACTGTAGTTTCAAAATATTCTAGAGACCTAAAGTGAACTAGAATAGGAAGGGGGAAAAATAAGAATAAATGTCTAAATTTTGAAAATAAATGCATCAAATTTCCAGTGATGAATCACTGATTTCCTCAAATAGGAAAAATTCTTTCAACAGAAAAGATTGACCTTTCTCTTTACATTCAATTTGCCCTTTCTTTAAAGACTTGCTATGCACATCTCACTAAAAAGAACGCCTAGCAAAAATATGAAAAATAAAATTTACTTTTTATTTCTTTGTTACACAAAGGAAATCAAGAGTAGGCCAAGACACCTCAGCCCATCTTCTGCATCCTTTCTGTGATGGAACCTACAAAGTCCTGGTGTGCTGGGTCAGGAATCCAGCTCAGGGGCCAGTTTTTCCACTTTAAGGACAATCTCTGGGGCCAGCGCAGCAGTGGGGGCGGCTGGCGGGGTGCCTGCGTCAGACTCGGACAGCACCTCCTCCTTTATCTTCGCGGGCTTGCCCCCTGACTCCTCCTCTTCATCCGAAGACTCATCCAGCTCCCACTCGTCATCTATGTCCATTTCAAATACTCTCACATGACGCAGGTTAGAACTTAACTGAAGAAGAAAAGGCCACATGAGTTTTTTCACTAATGGTTTAACAAATATATTTTGTATAACCACTTAGAAGCTTGAACCAAAGAACATTTCCAGTAGTTAAAACACTACTAATTTATTGTAAAACCATTAAATTCAGTCGTTGCTGTGTATAAAAGGATTTCCACATGTGGCAGCAGTAATCTCATGAGACTACTCTAAGACACAGTTATTTTTAACTTCACTTACTCAGAACCGAGAACTAAATAGCTAAGGCATGTAAGAAAAGCTATCAGTCACAAAAGGCCTTGTGAAAGGGCCTTACATATTGCGCACTGATAAACCACCATGGAAGCAACGTCACTTCCTGCTGCCACGCTGAGTGAACACTTCGCAAATACTCACCACACAGGACACTTTTCGAAAACCATTGCCAGCCACATACTGTGCTTTCATACTTTCCAGTAACCTCCAGTGCTTCTCAAAATGCATGGTACGTGTGGGAATGCTACTGCACTGTTCATCTAGCCTAGAGGGAGAAAGAAACCAACGCAGGAGTCAAGGAGGATCTCCTCTCTGGATTCCTAGTGGTGGTATCCAGGGAATGGACATGATCTATCGCCGTTATTCTAGCAGCGGCTGTAAAGAATAGGGTATGGGGGCCGGAGGGTTAGCTCAGTGGTTTCGGCGCCTGCCTCACAAGCGCAAGGTCCTGAGCTCGATCCCCGGTAACCACATATAATGCTGGGCATGGAGACACACCCACCAACAATCAACACCGCATACTGCAATGCCGGACGTGGTGGCTCACGCCTGTAATCCCAGCACTCGGGAGGCAGAGACAGGAGGATTGCTGAGTTCGCGGCGGCTTGCCTGGGCACCATAGTGAGCTCAGGGCCAGCCTGAACTACAAAAAAAGCGAGACCCTGTCTCAAAAAGCAAAAAAAAAAAGAATAGGATATGATATTCTATAGAAACACTGCAATTCTAAAGAGGCAGACCATCATCTTACACAGCTTTGGAAGCTTTCAAAGAAAGCGAATGGCTACATTTTTAAATTAGAGAAGGAATCTAGTTACTTAATACTTAGTCAATTAAAACCATTCCTTGGTCCTACACTCTGCATGGCTTTTGAGGCCCTGATTCTGATACATTTTAAAGACAAATACAAAATAATTAATTTCACTACAAAGTAGGTTAAGCTACCCTTAATAGTTTAGCTTTAAAGAGGCCTAGTCTCCATTCCAAATAATTCCCCATATTCTAGCTAACACTTCTGGATTTATTGTGAAGGGAGAGGCAGAAGAATTACTAAGGACAGCATTTTTGGAATAAAAAAGAACAGTGTTTCTGTCTCTATGGTTATCACAAGTAACTAGAAAATAATTACCTGGCATGTTTAAAAAATAGAATCTTTGACGTGTGTTAAAACCAGCTGATTTAAGTCACAAGTCAGTTACCTTTTGGAGTAGGTCCCGGTGAACTGATATTCTGCAGCATCTTCACTGCTGTACACTAGAGACAGCGGCAACTGGACCAGCAGCCTGTCTCTCCCTTCACGTCCTATCGTGTCTTTAAGAACAACTGTTACCGTTTCATCATCATAGAACTGGGCATCTAAACAGCTGTAGGTGCTAAAGGGACAGAAGTTTAGTTATATCAAGAAGGATTGTGAGAAAACACTGTGCATGAAATTTATAATGGAAAAGTAATTTAAAAAGTTAACATGACATTCTCTACTATGACAATTAAACACACCATTAATTTGTACTAGAGTCACAGTTATTTTAACTATTCATAAATAAAACTAGGTGGGCCAGGGATTTAGCTCAGTGGTTCTGGCGCCTACCTCACAAGTGCAAGATCCTGAGTTCGATCCCTAGTAACCCCCCAAAAATAATAAAAAAATAAAACTAGGTCTTAAAAATAGGTAATTATGAAAAGAGAGAACTTGGTGGAGTTGGTTCGCAGTTCTAGATAATTCTTGACAACAACGGTGAAGTCTTAAGACTGTGAGAATTTCATCAGTGTGTATATATGAGATATATATATATATATATATCAAGTAGATGAGATATACATGAGATACATGTATCTCTCAAGTAGACAGAGTTAGGCAGAATGGAAAGTAAATGTAAGATTTCACACACGAAAAAGACATAACAACTGCAAGGACTTTAGTCTTATATGTCAAGAAGAGTGAGACCAGCCTGTCGCATCACCTGTTTCCTCAAGGCCTTACACGCAGCTTAGTGCCTACTACCTTTCTGCATCCTAAGAAAATACCAGCTCGGTGAGAACTCCACTGTTTATGATTCTGAGGGATAACAAGAATTTTAGCCTTACACGCTAACTGCCTCCTAGAGCCACATTACTTTCTTAGTAGACAGTGAGCTCAGAAGATCCAATTATAGGAAAATTCACCACATAAACTTCTACAGGACAATGACATAAAGCAAGTGACGGTCTATATACTGAATACACAGTGATCCCAGCCATTCTGCTGGAACTGGCAGGGCCTTTGCCCATACCATCATGTAATTGAGTCTGACTGCATTAACTGAACACACACACACACACACACACACCTATTCAGGTCTCTTTACATCACTGACACAAGGGTCAAGACTTACCTTCTTCTGACTTTTTCAGTTGTGGCATATGTGAAACTTCCAAATTTAATAGCAATCAGTCCATTAGTTACAGATCTTGAAGAAAGAAAGGAGAAAAGAGAGACTTTGTAGAACAATGGTAGAGCCAATATCTAAATGCTTGAAAGAATATGATGGGCAGTGTTATTATCTTCACCAAAGATCAGAGCCCAGCCTGCAACATCACTTCTCTCATTCTAGAAAACTAGTACTAGTTTAAAGACCCAGACAGAAAAACCATGCAGTTGAAAAGTAAAGTAGCTAGATACATTAATAAAGATATCTGGGATAGGGCCGGAAGGTTAGCTCAGTGGTTCTGGCGCCTGCCTCGCAAGCGCAAGGTCCTGAGTTCGATCTCCAGTAACCACATATAATATTATAATGTTAAACTCATTGCTGAGTTCGCGGCAGCTTGCCTGGGCACCATAGTGAGCTCAGGGCCAGCCTGAACTACAAAGTGAGACCCTGTCTCAAAAAGCAAAAAAAAAAAAAAGAAAAAAAAAATATCTGCGATAGCCAAAATGTCCTTCTCAGCTACACCCCGGCCCTAAGACCACTGAGATCCCAACAGCATCCTGAATGTGACACATCTTTCACAGCTTGGCTTCCGGATTCTCAAAACAAGGCTCTTGTTTCATGAAAGGCACACTTCCCTCAAGGTGAAAACCCTGAGAAGTAACCCCAGTACAGTTCTGAACTTCTAAAGTTCAAAAGTCACAATCCTGACTGTGGTCATGTTTTCCCTAACCACCCCACCCTATAAAGCTCCTACAACCATGGCTATTACCAATGCAAAACTGAATAATTTAGAACAAGAAGGGATAAGTGATAATATAGTCTCCCGAGTCAGCCTTATCATTTTCATGACATGAAACTGCAGTGGAGAATAGCTGAAAGACAAACCTAAAATCATGAGGTACTTTAATGAAAAGTTGAAATGCTGTAAGAGAAGCTGTTTTATTATTGAATGTAGT
Source organism: Thryonomys swinderianus (assembly GCA_004025085.1). Taxonomy (NCBI): domain Eukaryota; kingdom Metazoa; phylum Chordata; class Mammalia; order Rodentia; family Thryonomyidae; genus Thryonomys; species Thryonomys swinderianus. The sequence continues at coordinate 18,420 of PVIC010023421.1, read as the reverse complement.
ATGTATTTATCTCTTTAATTCAAATTTCAAATTAATACTTACTGGGAAATATCAGTATGTCTCCTTAAGATGCACATTTTATAAAGTGAATCTTCTAAAATAGTAAAAAGAAGATAATGCAGGTTGGAAGTTTTATTATTCCACCTAAGGAAAAAAGTTTAACATTATAATATAGTATTTAGCTGACTAAGCTTAGGATAAAAGTATAGTGCACAAAAGGGAGAAATGTACACTTACAGGAAAGGAAATTTGAACAATCTGCGTGTAGAGCCCTCACTAAAACAAAAAGGAAAAAAGTGAGAAAAATTTAAACTGGCTGTTAAATTATACCACTCAACAGATAAACTGAATTACCTTCTAGCATCTCTATATAATGGGATACAGATTGCTTGACTCATTGATTTTCCAATCACATCCTATATAAAATAAGATTTGAAAACATAATTAGAGGAACTAGAGGGACTGTGATGTAGCTCAGGGGTAGGGTGTCTGCATTGCACCCACAAGTCCCTAGATTTCATCCCTAGCACCAAAAAAATACAGTGAAAATATAATTAAAGCACTTACAGGAACAAAGATATGCTACAGAAAATATGATCACCACACCACTGTCCAAGTGTAGTAAAAAATTAATTATCTACCTCACCCCATCTTGCACCCAAGAGACAGTGATGACCGTGAAAACAGTGAGAACAGGGAGATAATCTGAACTGAAAAGGTTCCTGGCACAGCCCTACGGCAGGTCACAGGCCAGCTCCCTGCAGTCTCATGACTGCTCATTCATAGCCTCTGGGTAGAAGTAGGAGACAAGGGGCTGGAGATGTAGCTCAGCTGTGCCGCTGCCTGCCTGGCAAGTTCAAGGGCCTGAGTTCAACCCCCAGTTGTGCAAAAACAAAACACAAGACATAAGAAACACTGGCTCTGCACTCAGGCCATTTATGATGACTATGTTTTGGGAGCCAAGTAAAATACTAAAGATGCCAACTAACTTAGTTTTAAAATTTAGTAAGAAATTACTAAGAGGGACAAGTATGGGCCATCTGAAACTGACATTTCTGACTGACAAACACAGTTGAATACCAGCATTTTCATATGGTTCATGCTAATAATCATAGCTATTCACTTAAACAAGCCACATAACATAGATATGCTTGCTCCTACACAAAGACTTGCCTCTCTTTCAAACTTACCGCTGGCTTTTGCAAACACTGATCAATAATGTTCTCCATCCGCCTTTTCACAAAATGCAATGATTTTCGAGGATAATAAGGAAACAGCAAAGGACTTTCTGGTTAAAAAAAAAACAAAAAACAGAAATAATCCCCCCAAAAGATACAGTAAACAATGATTATAAAAATACTTTGCTCAGCCAGCCCACAGTTTCCTTACAGGGGGCTTCTCACGACACTCTCACTTTCTCCTTCCATCAGGCCCCAACCACCCCACTGAAAGCCACCACCCTTAACACAAGCTCAGCGCCACTGAAACCCAACAGCTGTAAGAAAAGGAAGGTTCAGGAACCAGAAGCCGTGTAATGGAATCAAGGTCATTATCTCCCTTCCTTGCCATAATGGGACAGCAATGACAGGTAGCACTAAAACCAGGAGACAGGAAACGAGCCCTAGTTAAACGATCTCTGCATCAGCAGAAAGTGATATATAACATCATTTATAGCTAACTCTGAGTCCTACTCTTCTAGGTTCTTTTATATGTTATTTCTATTGCTTATAATATCATATAAAGCAGCCATCATATGCTCTAATTTAAAGATGAAAAATACAGGCTAAGACAACTGCCCAGGAGGAAAATGACTACGTATCTAGAACTGGAATTAGGCCCAGTCTAACTTGGAAAGCCACCCTCTTCCACGGCTCAAAGCCTCTGCCGTACCTAGCCTCTCATGTCCCCACTGTGCTGGATGAACTGCATTTTAATCACAAAAGCATTGGAAGCTCCCAACAGTGGAGCTGGGCACAATGCCGGGCAAGGTGACTCACACCTATAATCCCAACACTCAAGAGGCAGAGGCAGGACTGTTTAGTTCAAGGCTTGCCTGGGCTACAGAGTGAGCTCAGGGCCACCCTGAAGTACAAAGTGAGACCCTGTCTCAAAAAAAGAATAAAAAAGAGAGAGAAAGAGAGAGAGAGAGAGAGAAAGAGAGAGAGAGAGAGAGAGAAAGAGGAGAGAGAATGTGGTCCTTTTCCCTAGCTCCTAAAACCCTTGGTTCACTCACGCCTGTAATCCCAGCACTCGGGAGGCAGAGGCAGGAGGATTGCTGAGTTCGAGGCTTGCCTGGGCTACATAGTGAGCTTAGGGCCAGCCAACTACAAAGTGAGACCCTGTCTCAAAAAAAAAAAAAAAAAAAAAAAAAGCTATTAAAACCCTTGGTTCATTCCCCCAGGTACTACAACAAAACCAAGCCAAACCTTGGCATTTCCTATGAGCTAAGTGTCGTGGGAGGTTTTTCTGTTTTAACGAGGCAGCTCTACCGGCTCCAAGATAGCCTCGGGATGGGCGAAGCTTCCAGCAATACCATGCCTGAACCAGAACACGGAAACGCCGAGGTCCTCCCTCCAACCTCTCTGGAGGGAAAGAGGGCTGGAGGTTGAGTTCAGCTCCCCATGAATGATGATTTAATCAATCCTGGCTATGTGAAGAAGCCTCCATAAACCCCCAAATGGTGTATAAGAGCTTCTTGCTGGTGAACACACTGGGTCTGGGGAAGGTGTGGAAGCTCTGGCCTCTCCCTCCATACCTACTGGTGGGCATCTCTCTCTAAGTGGCTACTCTTGAGTGCAGTTTGCTATAATAAACCCATCAGGACATCTGAGTGGTTCTTTGAGTTCTGTGAGCCATCCCAGTGAATTATTCACACTGAGGGGAATGGCCAAGTCAGACAGAGGCTCAGTAACATGAGGACCTGGCGTTTGGGAGGGCAGTGTGATGGGACTGAGCCCCATCCCCTAATATAGGGTCTGCAGTTCTGATGCTAATGCTGGTAATGTCAGATCTGAACTGAACTGCAGACACTTGGCTGGTATCATAATTGGTTGGTGTCAGAAGGGGGTAACATCTCACTTGAGGTCAGCACAGTTCATTCAAGATGTTTTCTATCTGCCATGGTAAAGTTATACCCTATTTCTTACACTGTTTCATTCATCAAATCAAATGGACACAAAAAAGAACTTAGGTAAGTATTCAGCAAATGTGTGACCACTGCTTCCTGACCTACTCAAGACCCAGTCTCAAGTAAACATCAACATGGCCAAAGTCTACTGGTTCATACCAAATACCTTTAAGGTGATTGCTGTTTTGAAGAAAGTCATACCACTGGTTCCCTTCTGTGTTAGGGGGTGACACAAGATCATCATCTTCATCTTTCAAGTACTAGAAATATAAAAATATTTAACTTTAGGGAAGAACTGGACTCCCTGTTTATGTTTGACATTTTCTTATTCAGTAAGTTTTTTTGTTTTATTGTTAAGTCCTCTGAAAGCACATTACTATTCTAAGTGAGGCCATCAAAATCCACTAAGTGCCTCCAACTAAACAAATTGCAAATGACTAGAAAGATTAGCATGCAGTGGATGCAGAGACTAAGTCAAGTTTAAACTCTGTATCTCATTTTCATAAGCTACTTCAATCTTCTTGTGGGAAGGGGAGGAGATACTGGAGACTAAACCCAGGCCCTTCACAACACGCTACATCCCCAGCTTCCTTCTCCTTTTTTTAACTTTTGAGTCAGGGTCTCACTAGGTCAGCAGTTGCCCCAGCGAGGGTCACCTTGCACCTCCTCTGCCCCCATCCGCCAGAGTCCTGGGATCACAGGTGCAGGCCGCCACACCCAGGTCATCTCACACCGGCAAAAGCCCCACTGCTGACCAGCTCCACAGCAGCTGTTCTCCACGTGAGGGCACAGACCCTGCACCCAGACGCTCTCTATCATGCTGAACTGCGCTTCCACTGTGCTGACAGCTGACGGATGGAGAGGAAAACAGTGCGCTGGTGCTTTCAGCAGCATCAAAGGTGCTGGCCACAAATGACACCAGCAGTTGTCACACTCTTTTCTGTCACATTCTTAGTTTCATTAAACTCTGACAAAGATATTAAGTTATTAATTTTATTAAACCTCAACTCCTGAGGATAGACCGATATTCTGTGGGCCGGAAATGGGAGGTTCATTCATCAATGGGAGGTAAGATACTTTTGCTACACACCAAAGTATAAAAGTTATCTTGAAGAAAAGCTCTTAGAAAATAGTTCCAGTTTTAAGTTAAGTCAGACACTTTTTTTTTTGAGACAGGGTCTCGCTTTGTAGTTCAGGCTGGCCCTGAGCTCACTATGTAGTCCAGGCAAGCCTCGAACTCAGCAATCCTCCTGCCTCTGCCTCCCCAGTGCTGGGATTACAGGCGTGAGCCACCATCCCCAGCACTGTGGTATGTGGTACTGATTGCTGGTGGGCATGAATCACCACACCCAGCATTGTATGTGGTTACCAGGAATCAAACTCAGGACCTTGTGCTTGTGAGGCAGGCATTGGAACATCTGAGCTAAATCTCCGGCCCAAATCAGATATTTTTTAAGATGGAGTTTCATTTTTTTTTTTTTTTTGCTTTTGAGACAGGGTCTCGCTTTGTAGTTCAGGCTGGCCCTGAGCTCACTATGGTGCCCAGGCAAGCCACCGTGAACTCAGCAATCCTCCTGTGTCGAGTTTCATTTTTTTACTTCAAAAAAATGATGGGGGACAAACTATGATTAATTCATGCTTGGGTATTTGGCAGAAATTGTCTTGAAAATAAATGTAGTGAGCCTGTCACTTTGAGCAAAACAACTGATAGTATTTGTTGCCAATGATAAAATTTAAACCTTCAAGCAAAAATTAAAATTATTAACGCTACATCAACCACTGTGTGCCTGACAGCTTCACAGCACTGAGCTTTTCTTACTCAGCTGGTGCTGACAGTAATGAAATCTGACTTCCAGGTACTATATGATGACAGGTGTCAGCACTTAGAGAGCTGCATAACTGGTGAACCAATATATCCAAAATGACCAGGTCCTGATGCTACAAAAGCACATAGGGATAAAAGACCCCTTCCGAGTGCAAGGAAGATGAACAGATTTTAACATAACAGAGTATGGAAAGTTCACTGATGCAATTTTAGATTCCACATTGAAATTAACCTCTGAGACACTATCATTGTCAGGATTTGCTGTAGTATCAAAGAATATCTTCCATGATCCAAAAAATCTATTACAGTCTTTTCTCCTTTCAATGACATAGCTGTGTGAGGCCAGATTTTCCTTACATTCAGAGTGAAATTAGCATATCAAAACAGACAAGGAAGTAGATAAGAGAATCTAGCTATCTTCTATTAAGCTTAAGATCAGAGGTCTGCAAAGACATAAAACAATGCCACTCCAGCAATTTTTCAGTTATTTTCATTAAAACATTTATAGTAACAATAATGCTAAGTAGATTTATTCTTTTTAATGAACTAAGAAAGTATTCTGTGTAATTTAAAATATCTAATAATATCTACCACCAATAGATGAAAATCCACATAAACAAAGGTGCTTTGTAGTCCTCAATAATTACTAAGCATGTAAGCCAAAAAAAAAAAAAAAAAAAAAGAGAAAGTAAAGTGGGGTTGGAGATGTAGCTTAGTGGTAGGGCACTTGCCTAGCAAGCGTAAGGCCCTGGGTTCGGTTCCTCAGACCAGAGAAAAAAATATGAATGTGAAAGGGTTCTAAGACCACATAGTTCAACTTTACTTTTTTTTTTTCAGTACCAGAGATTGAACTCAGGACTTTGTGCTTGCAAGGCAGGTGCATGCCACTAGCTAAATCCCCAGCCCGACCAAACAGTTCAATAACTGCTGTTCTTTTGTCATTTTACAAGGGCAGGTCTGTAAGTAAAATTACGTAACAAATTATATTACTTGTGGTAACCTTTGGATGATACAGATATATTAAAGTTTTATAATTAATACTTAAAAATCAAACTAAATTAAATCCAAGACCATACCTGACCAACTTTTTCAACATTAAAGTATTTTCCTTTGCGATTATAAAGATCTGGAGCCTAGAAAGAGCAGATATAATTTAATTATAGTTCAAAACAAAAAGGAAAGACCTTAAATTTACACCAAAAAAATGTATCTTATAGAAGACCTGGTAGTTGAAGCTTTTCTTTTATAAACAGAAGCTCACTTGACCGATTTTATGTTTAAGTTTAGGAAATAAGTACTTAGGTTGACAGTTTTAAGATGGAATTGCTGAGTTTAAATCTGGCTAGTTTACCATCACCAAGGTATATTACAATTATTTTTTAAAAAACTAAATCATAGAAATGCAATTCTTACCTCATTGAAATGTTCAGTAAGAAATTCAGCAACAAATGTTATATCCTTTTGAGTCATCTATCAGCAACAAAAAGGGACAGAAAAATCAAGTTGAAGGAAAGCTCCCCAGTAAAACTACCCAATCTACCTGGACAGCTGAATCCACAGGAATTCTGCTCCCTGCTGCAAGTGCCTCTTGAGGGAAACTTTAGGGCCAACTTGGCACAATCTTTACGGATGTGAAAAACTTGCCCACCAGACTTCAACATAAGTACTGAAATTTAAGCACTTCATTTTCAAGGAAAATAAAAATCTACTTAATAGTTAAGGAGGTTACAATAAGGAATATAAAGATACCATGTAATATATAGATCATAAAATCCTACAAAAATTATAGACAGCTATAAAAATGGATTGAGCTGAAAAAAAATAAAACATGCATATTTCTAAAAAAAAAAAGATAAGGGATTTGTCTGTCTACAGCCTGATGTCCTGTTAATTATTAACTAGGTCAGAGTATCATACCAAGAGGACCATCAAAGCTGAAGAACTTAGTATCAGCACATTCGAAAAACATGCAGTCAGGTATGGTAGTCTGTAACCTCCTACTTGGAGGCTGTGGCAGAAGATCATCTCAAGTTTGAGGCTGGCCTGGACTACAAAGTGAGTTCAGAGCCAGCCTACACTACAGAGTGAGACCCTGTCTCCCCTTGGTATCTGTGGAGCAATGGTTCAAAGGCTGCCACATACACCAAAATCTACAGGGGCTTGAGTCCTTATGTAAGATGGCACAGAACTTGAACACAAAATAGGCTCATTCACCTGTATCTCTAAATCACCTCGAGATTACTTGTAATACTTCATACCACACAGTGTAAATCTATGTTAATAGTTGCCACACCAAATCTTTTATGGAATAAGAATAAGAAAAAAAAGTCTGTGCATATTAGGTACAAATACAATTTTTTTCTCAGAGCGTTTCTGATCTGCGACTGGCTAAACCCACTGATGCAAACCTGTGGATGTGTGGCGCTGGACCCACTCCTATACGCTACCTTATTCAGCTCAGGAAGCACGTGGTCTTCAGTCATTCTCAACATTGCTGGAAATAGAAAGTTAAAAAAACCATCTTTAGGGCCAGAGGGTTAGCTCAGTGGTTCCGGCGCCTGCCTCACAAGCGCAAGGTCCTGAGTTTGATCCCTGGTAACCACATACAATGCTGGGCATGGAGACTCATGCCCACCAGCAATCAATACCACTACCACAGTGCTGGGCGTGGTAGCTCACGCCTGTAATCCCAGCACTCGGGAGGCAGAGACAGGAGGATTGCTGAGTTCCAGGCTTGCCTGGGCTACATAGTGAGCTCAGGGCCAGCCTGAACTACAAAGCGAGACCCTGTCTCAAAAACAACAACAACAACAACAACAACAACAACAACAACAACAACAACAACAAAAAACATCTTTAAAGGAAAATAAAAACTTCAAAGATTAAATCTTCCATTTTTGAAGTTTCTTTTCAGAAAGAAAACTATTGCTTCTACAAACTACAGGGTAAAGAACTTAGCTGTAAATATGTTCAGGATCAAAACTACAATGTTGGGGCCAGGAATTTAGCTCAGTGGTTCTGGTGCCTGCCTTGTAAGTACAAGGTCCTGAGTTTGATCCCCAGTGCTAAAAAAATTTACAGTGTTGGTCTAAATATTATAAACTATTATTTTTCTTTTTTTTTCTTCATTTCAACCTATTGTCAGTCCAGACAAATCTAACAGCAGTCTAGTGCTGGGGCAATTTCTGCATGAGTTCTTCCTAACCTGGTAGTGTTTCTTTTCTCAAAATACACAAGCAACTCTATCCTCCAGAGCTTCACAATACCAAGAAATGTGCATTTCCCTTGGCTTCCTTTGCTGCATGAAGCCATTTCTGTGTGCACACAACATATCTGTACTCTTCCTCAGCATATGTAGTTGAGTCTTCTTGTCCTCATCAGCAGCACGTTTCTGTATTGTGTCAACCAAAGTCAAGATGAAGGACAATGCACGTGCTTCTGCCTGGTGTCAGAATACGCCTCTCAACTGTTGGATCAAAACAAGTGTGTCCAAAGTGCCTCCACAAATATACATTATTTTAGAAACCATATTTTAGTTTGAACTTTCTAAATTCCTGAAAGAAACAGGTTGTGTCGCATTGGCTAAATGCTGGTAACCACCAGGCAATGGTAGTGGGGGCTCACAATATTATACTACTCATTTTTAAGGTCTTTCCATTTTAGTAACCAAAAATATTCCCATAATTTTTTTTTTTTAATTTAAAATCAGGTCTGGGGATTTAGCTCAAGTGGTACTGCGCCTACTTTGGAAGCACAAGGGCCCAAATTTGATCTCCAGTACCACACACACACAAAAAACCCACGTTAAAATAGCAAGAATACTTCATTCAATCAACTTACCCACATATAGCCACCGAAAAAATGCTTTGAAGTTTTTCATACTGCTATCTATAACCCTACAAAGATAAAAAGAAATCAGAGAAAAAGATTATGAAACATTCATGTATTACTGTCAAATATCATGAAAAAAAATAATCCTACCTGCTCTATTTTACCCTAGCTAGATGACATTTAAGCCCTTGGAACAGCAGATATTACAAATCAAACACATCCATAAAAATACAGTTTAAAAAAAGAGTAAATCCTGATTCCTTTTCAAAAATAAAGCACAGTAACTAACATTTTAACTGGCTACTGTCACAAACTGTGTATATTCTTCTCCTGTATTCAATAAAGTATGAAATCCTTTTTAAACTTCAAAATAAAAGAAATTTAAAAAACAGTTTTCAGCATTATTCTTGGTTTAAAAAAATATGTAAGAAGAGTGCCAGGTGTGGTGGCTCACGCCTGTAATCCCAGCACTCAGGAGGCAGAGACAGGGGATTGCTGAGTTTGAGGCTTGCCTGGGCTACATAGTGAGCTCAGAGATAGCCTGAACTACAAAGCGAGACTCTGTCACAAAAAAAAAAAAAAAAAAAAAGTAAGAAGAAAACATCAACTCAAGTAAAAAAAAAAATCCCACATCATTACAAATCTGCACTATGTTATGACCTCTGACATCAATAACAACACTTTTCAAAGTTGACTTTGGACTTTGACAATAACTGAGACTTCAAAAATTAATTTACCTGGGCTTTACATAAATGTACTCCCCACCTTAAGTAGAGTATTATAAATGGAAGTCATTTTCATTTTGATGAAACTAACAGAGATGGAATATAATTAAAAAAAAATCTTTAAAAACCATACCTATGAGATAATTCCTCTAAAAACATAATAATTGCATTTTTTCCTATATCTCAAGACCCTTCACAAGTAGTAAGTTTTACAATACCATCAGTGAGGCAGGTCAGTATTCTAAATCCTTCTGTATAAAGTAAAATTCTTAAAATTAAAGACTACAACATCCCCTATGTCACCAAGCACCATAACCAAACTCTCTGGCTGAAACAATGAAAAATGATAAAACCAGTTCTTTTATGTTTTTCTCAGTCCTCCACCCCACCTCAGGCAACTATCAGAAGCCTCATGCCTCAGTTTTTCCTTTAATAAACCACAATAAAAATAACATTAACAGGCTGGGGATGTAGTTCAGTGGTGTTGCACCTGCCTGGCATGGGCAAGGACCTGAGTTCAATTCCCACAGAAAAAAAACAATGGTATGTCCTACTTACTTGAAAAGAGCAAGATGCTGACTACTCATTCATATTGAAAAATGACCAGAGAAAGCTTAAGATTTTAAGCTTTCATTTTCTTCTGAAAACAACCTTTTGTACCTTCTACCTTACATGATGCCATTATAGTGATAGTGGCTGGGGAGGGACGTATGCGTTATAAATTCACAAAAATAAAAAGACCAGCAGAAGAGAACTAGGACACATTTTAGAAATGTCAAGGCCTGGTGACTGATGAAACTCGGCAGAGGCCAAGCATCAGGCAGAGCGTGGGGTGAGCAGCCAAAAAAGGCCAAGAGAAACTGCTCAAGTTCAAAGAGATGCAGGAACTAACTCACATGCAAACTGCACCTTACTGTACTGGACATTACTAGGACACTCGCAAAACTGCTTCAGAAAGTACCAAGAACGATGGGATATGTGTGTCTGGAGCAAGGAAGAATATTTTGAGGGGAATGAATAGCAATGTGTCTTTCACTATAAGAAATTATTTTTTAATTTAAAAATTCACGTTTTTCAAACACACCTCATATAATTAATTACCCACTCATTTATTTAGTCTGTTTAGCCACATTAGAATACAAGAACTTTGAGGGTACAGATTTGAGTTCCGTTACTACTATGTCATCAGTGTCCAGACCTCACTGAAAACACAGCGACAAACTCAGTAAATGTCTACTAGTGAATGACAGTGTGGGGTAATTAAGTAAAAAAATGCTTTCAGAGGGGCCAGAGATTTAGCTCAGTGGTTCTGGCGCCTGCCTCATAAGTGCAAGGTCCTGAGTTCAACCCCAGTAACCACACACAACGCCAGGCGTGGTGGCTCAAACCTGTAATCCCAGCACTTGGGAGGCAGAGACAGGAGGATTGCTGAGTTCAAGGCTTGCCTGGGCTACATAGTGAGCTCAGAGCCAGCCTGAATTACAAAGTGAGACCCTGTCTAAAAAAAAAAAAAAACAAAAACCAGTATCCAGGTTAAAACAACTTTTTCTTGGGCCAGAGATTTAGCTCGGTGGTTCCAGTGCCTGCCTTGCAAGCACAAGGTCCTGAATTCAATCCCTGGTGACCACATAAATGCTGGGCATGGTGACTCACACCCACCAGCAATCAATACCACATACCATAGTGCTGGGCATGGTGGCTCATGCCTGTAATCCCAGTACTCAGGAGGCAGAGACAGGAGGATTGCCAAGTTCGAGGTTTGCCTGGGCTACATAGTGAGCTCAGGGCCAGCCTGAACTACAAAGCAAGACCCTGTCTCAAAAAACAAAACAAAACAAAAAAACCACACACAACTTTTTCTTTATTATCAACACACTAAATGAAAAGACTTACATCTGGAAGAGCTGTTGTAACATTTCATGACAACAAGGATAAAGACTAAGCTTTTGGAATGAAAGAGGAAAAAACCATCAAAGAATGAAAGCTGGGAAGCACGAAGTCCCCATCATTCTGCAACAGAAGGCCCTGAGCACTGCCAAGCAGGGCTTCTTGGTCCTAGGGGGACAGCTCCCCTCTGCAGCCCTGTCCAGCCAAGATCCCACTGAGGATGGAGGAGAAAAGACACCCAGTGTTTACCTCCCACATCTGCTTTCTACAGTTACTCCTGGAAACTTTGCACTGAGTGATAACCAAGGAGAGCAGCACAGGTGGGCGTGGAAGAGAGTGCAGGGAGCACAGCGTGTAGACCCAAGGTGCAGGCTACAGGGGCTGCAAGTTGGAGGGGCAGCAGCTGCCTGATCCCCACGGGGAAAGAATAGAAGGATGCACTAAAGATAGCACGTGCAAAAAGATGGGGAGGACACTCGGCAGAGTACAGGAAAGTCAAACAGAGAAGAGTAACTTCTCAAAGTTGACACGGGCAACGGAGTAACCTATAAACTGAAAGTTACAGGATGTCATGATTCCCTCTGGAAGTTCAAGAGTGAGGATGATTGGGACTCTGCTGTTGGTTTGTTTTATACATGCAGGTGTAATTATGATAAAAATTTAATTCTTCATTTTAGAAAATCAAGACAATTTGCTAGGTCCTTATTAGTAAAAAGTGAAATATTCTCAGATCCAAGATTTTGGGTGAGCCCATTACTTACTGGAGAAGTTCATTTGCTTTCAGTATGAAAGAACCCACAGCAGAAATAGCATCTAAAGGGAAATAAATTAATAAATAAATAAGTTGTTAAATAAGTAAACTGCATCTAACATATTCGGAGACATTAAATCACTACCTTCAATTCCCACAGCATCCAGTCCAAGAGGCTGGTATTTCTGCCTCCACGAAGCCATCCCTTTCAGCTCACTCAAGTGGTACAGCAAAGACTCTGAGCCGCTAGGAGGCACACAGATAGGCATCATTACTATGAACTCCGCCTGAGCAGATCTATAAATAAAAACTGAAGGCAACTTTCATTTTCTTTTATAAGAAATAATAATTTGTCAAAACGATTTCTAAAAACTGCAGCAGAAAATCAGAGTGTACATGAGCACAGATGAAATTCAGCAGGGTGACTGGATCAGGCGCCCAGCTATCTTGCCACACACTTCTCATGCTCTACTGCTGAGCTCCAACTCTGAGTCTAATCCTGAGACCCGCAGGGTGCCAACACAGCCATCTTCTTCACCTGACAACTACACATTTAACATTCAATAACTGCATTCTTAGCACTAATGCTGGGGATAGAGTGGTGAGGTCTCCTGGCACTGACAGTTTAATGGGGCGGATGGGCCATAATTACACAATTTGAGCGTCCCTGACATACATGTCTTATAGGGAATGCCTGGGTGACATGGAATAGACGATCATTAGGAAACCTCTGCAGGGGCCAGGGATTTAGCTCACTGGTTCCAGCACCTGCCTTGCAAATACAAGTTCACGAGTTCAATGCCTGGTACCAAACCAAAAGAAACAGGAAAGCTCAGCAGGAATTTATTGAGCTGAAGAACACAAAGGGAAAGCTGGGTGGTGGCACTCCACAAAGCAAGAAGTCTATACAAAACCCTTGGCTGGGAAACAAAAGTCATGTTTGGGAAACCAACAGCTCAGTAATGTGAGGATCCCTGAAAGGTGGGCACTGATCCTCACACATAGGTTATGGGCCCAAGACCAAAGGGAAGGCAGTACCGAAAGGTTCTGTGAGGTATATCAGTACCTGCTCGGAACAAAGCGTGACCTGGAGCAGAGCAGAGCAGAGCAAAAGGTGCTGCAGGCTCCAAGGCAGCTGGGCTGGGTCTTTAGCTTGAAGGTTTTTTTTTTTCTTTTTGGCACTGGGGATTGAACTCAGGACCTTGTGCTTGCAAGGGAGGTGCCAAAACCACTGAGCTAAATTCCCAGCCCCCTTACCATGAAGGATGCACCAAATTTAAATCTGACACTCAGCATCCACTTGCAAACTGCCTCAGCAAGGCAGCTGTGGACAGAAAAATAGCACAGACTCAAAGATCTAATTGCAAGTCTTAACTCCGACATTCAGGAAGTCTGGGCCAGTCACGGAACCGATAATGAACTCCAATTTCTTCTTGTGTTAATGGACAATAACGAGAACAAACTGCCAAGGTGTCACATGAAAAGTACATAATATATACTGGAAGCTGTAACTAATACATAAAAGTATTTAATTTCACTGATCAAAGAAGTACATATGCTCTATTTCATAATCTACCTTATAGCCAAGGGAAGAAAAGGCCAGACAGGGTCTATCCCAGTTAAAAGATACTAGAAAATTACTTCATAAAGCAGAATTATCATCAATGATTACTTTAACCTTAGGTATATCAAGATTTCCCTCAAATGTCAGTGCAACAATTTTAGCCAGAGAAGACTAAAACAGACAATGCCAGACCACGGAGAGGTTACAGAAAGATCGAGCTGCACATGTGTGGATGCAATACCAAAAAATTCTGCATCACCTTCATACCTCTGTAAGTGACTTATAACCAATTTTTGTATACTGGAGTATGATGACTCTATAGACTGGCCAAGCTTTTTCAAACCCTAATTAAGAGAAGAAAACAAATTTAGAATATATGCCACTTTAAAAAAAATTAGGAATGTATTCACGGTGATTTAAATATAGATAGTTTAACGGCACCTTTACTGTTAACTGGTTCATCAAGAGCGTCTGGAGTTCAGCACTGCAATGAAAATGAAAGTGTTTTTAATCATTTCTCCAATTAAACATGAATACATCACTTAAAACTTAACAATTTTGGCAGAGATTTAGCTCAGTGGTTCTGGCTCCTGCCTAGCAAGTGCAAGGTCCTGAGTTCGATCCCTGGTAACGACATATAAAAATACCGGGTGTGGTGACTCACACCCATCAGCAATCAGTACCACACACCACAATGCCGGGGGTGGTGGCTCATGCCTATAATACCTGCACTCGGGAGGCAGAAACAGGAGGATTACTGAGTTCAAGGCTTGCCTGGGCTACATGATGAACTCAGAGCCAGCCTGAACTACAAAGAGAGACCGTCTCAAAAAAAAACCATAAACAAAAACTTAACAATTTTGAAAAAAAATAAAAATAGCCCAAAAGAAACAAAGACTTTGTTATACTCATCAAGGGACAGAAAATAATAAATAATCAACATGAGAAACAGACTGACGAGCTGGCGAGGACACACTGAGCTGGCTCACACAGCCCTTCAGAGCAGCACACAGAGTGGCTCAGCAGGTAGCGCGGGACAGCACTCCAGCCATCAGGGAGAGAGCAGCCAGCACACCACACAACCAAGCGAACCCCAAATCCAGTGCGGAGATGCGTGTCACAAACCACAGAAAAGCTCTAGCAGAAACCCAAACTCATTCAAATACTCTTACAATGTGAAAGGTCTCTTTAAAATCCCAGAAAATAAAATATTAATTGGCTACAGAAAAGTTTCAAAATTTTTATACATTTAATAAAATATATGCATACACATGAAATGATCACATTTACATTAAAAATGTGCACAG
The DNA here is from genome assembly GCA_004025085.1 of Thryonomys swinderianus. Classification (NCBI taxonomy): domain Eukaryota; kingdom Metazoa; phylum Chordata; class Mammalia; order Rodentia; family Thryonomyidae; genus Thryonomys; species Thryonomys swinderianus. The sequence goes on along the minus strand of PVIC010023421.1, from coordinate 3,403 downwards.
GTAGCCCAGAAAGATATATACCATTTTATGTTTTTGGTCCTTATGTGCCATTTTTTATTTTTACAATGAATACAATTATTTTTGAAATATGTAATGGCTATCTATAGAAGGGGAGGAGGAGGAGGAGAGGGAAGAGAAAGCAGAAAAGCAAGAACCCCTAACCTGAGTTCATTACCTTGCTTTTCCCCACAACAATAAATGCATGAATTCATCTTGCACTGAAGTGGTTGTGTTCTTTTCCTATAAAGAAAATGAAAAGAGAAAAACTGATTTACATGCTGCAAATTACAACTATATTTATTTGAAATTATAGGTGTAAAACTTCCTTTCTTTGCTTCAATGTTCCCTCAGCTCCGTCTATAAATCAGTCGTCTGAGTATCACTGCCTGGAAGACAGGCCGCCAGCAATTTCACACCTGCTCTTACTTTCCAAACTACATCGGCTGTACTTCAGTCTGTTTCCACTTAAGTCACCTTAAGGGGAACAGTCTACTGCAGCCTAGACAGTTTGTGCTGGAGGCTTTTGAGGGGGTGGAACGCCTCAGAGGTGGGGTGTAATGGAGGTGATTAGGTCATCCAGCCACAGCTTGTAGGAAAAAGTGAGGTATTCTCAGGGAAGTCTCCTCATAGACTGCACTGTTATGAAAGAACAGGGCTGACTCCTCCTCTACCCAACTTTTTGTCCCACCAAATGATCCCTCCTATACACATATGTGTCATGATGCCCTCTGCTCTGTAACCAAAAGAACACATGGGGTCGCACAGTCTTGGATTTTCACCCCCCAAAACCGATAGTTAAACAGCCTTCTTTTCTTTGTATGTCATCCAACCTCCAGCCCTTTGCTACAGCAATGGAAAACTAAGACAAGGATCTTTTGCAAATGTCTCTGAAGTCATACTATGAGGCTAGACCAAGCCATCTGAAGTAAGTAATCATCTTTGCCATTACAACTTAGACTGCTTTTTCTTATGTCCCTAAAACAGGAAAGACAGCATTACATACTTTCAGACTCCATCCTTGGGAAATTTCAGATACGTCACCTGCACAAACTTGGTGAGGCGTGAATCCATCTGCATCAATATTTCTTCCCATGCTTCACACATACACGTCAGTGACAAATTTATATACTATTAGCAAAAAAAGGTAAAAAATATTTAAACCAACATGCCAACTAAATATGTTTCTTATGATCAAGTATCACAAAGAAATTTAGGATTTACTTTCAATCTTTTAAAACTTCCAGGAAAAAGGGAACAGCACAGTTAACTTTTTATAATTACCTAACTATAAAAAGTTCAATTTTTCTTAGATTTTTAAAGTAAACCATGTTTACAGGGCTGGGAATGTAGCTCAGCAGTGGAAGGCTTGCCTAGCATGTGTGAGGCCCTAGGTTCAATCCCTAGCACTGAAAAAAAATTTTAAGTTTGTAGCTAGTAAAACAAATATCCTCGTGTTATTATTTTTGTTTTGAGACAGGGGCTAGGATATAGTTCAGGCTAGCCTCAAATTCACAGCAATTCTCCTGCATCAGTCTCCCAAGTGCTAGGATTATAGGCATGTGCCACCATACACCTACTCGTTTGTTTTGTTTTGTTTTTTGAGACAGGGTCTCGCTTTGTAGTTCAGGCTGTCCCTGAGCTCACTATGTAGCCCAGGCAAGCCTTGAACTCAGCAATCCTCCTGTCTCTGCCTCCGGAGTGTTGGGATTACAGGCATAAGCCACCACACCCGGCTCAAGTTTTTTACATGAGATAACATATTATGGATAATAACTGTAAATAGGCTAACTTGTTCAGCTGTTCAATTAAACAGTATTAAAGAGGTACTGATGTCAGCCAGGCAAGGCAGTATAGCCCTGTAATCCCAGCACTCTGAGGATAAGGCAAGAAGATCATAAGTAAAAGTCCAGCCTGGGTAACTGAATGACTTAAAAGAGCCACCTCAAAATTAAAAAAAAACTTGCTGGGCATGGTGGCTCACGTCTGTTAATCTCAGCACTCAGGAGGCAGAGGCAAAAGGATTACTGAGTTTGAAGCTTACCTGGGCTACACAGTGAGCTCAGGGCCAGCCTGAACTACAAAGTGAGCCCTGTCTCAAAAAAAAAAAAAAAGATACAGTTTCTAGAAACTTTTGACATCAAGTAAATTAAAGACTGTTAAAAACTGTAATACAGGGCCGGAGGGTTAGCTCAGTGGTTCCGTGGCCTGCATTGCAAGCACAAGGTCCTGAGTACAAAGTGAGACCCTGTCTCAAAAAAAAAAACCCAAAAAAACAAACCTGTAATACAACAACAAGAACAGAAAAATGTTCTGAGTTTCTGCAGTTCCTCCATCTAGAGTCCATTTCTGCAGCCCTTGCCTCTGGCCTGGCTCATGTCCAACACCACAGAGCACGAACACTGCTGCTGAATCTGACACCCACAAGGCTTTGTATACTTCTACTTCTGCTCTTGATACCCTGCAGCCCCCATCACGTAGATAAGCCCAGAGGCCCTGGAGGGGAAGGCAAGGAGCATAATGGAGCTATCCCAGTCCCACACAATGGCAGCCCACAGGACTGGCTGCCTCAAGGTGCAACCCCCCGCCAGCCGGTCTCCACTGCCCAAGTGCTGACTGCAGAACCGGTAGGCACTCTGGCTGTGTACATCAAGAATGAGCACTAACTCATGTGAAGACTGCTCTCTACCGTACTTTATGTGCAATAAAATAAATACAAGTGGCATTTTATTTAAGAGAATACAAAAAAAGAGATTTAAAATATTTTTTCTTTTCTTTTGGAGGTGGTAAACAGAGTCAGGTGGAAGTGGATTCTCAATTAAATTTTCTTTTCTTACTTTAGTCAAAACTCTGAGATCAGCAGATTAAACACTATAGACAAGATTGTGTGTGTGTGTGTGTGTGTGTGTGTGTGTGGAAGCAGGGATTGAACTCAGGGCCTTATGCTAGCCAGGCAGGCATTGGAACCACTGAGTTACATCTCCAGCCCTATAAAATAAAATTTAAGTATTTTCTTTATGAAACTTTTAGTAACTATATAAAGCAAGTGATAAATACATACCTGCAAAAGAGCTGAAATGTGAGTGAACTTTCTAGCCATCCGAGTTACTTCAGGTAGGAAGGAATACAATAGGTTAGTTTCAAGCTGTAAAAGAAAGTGAGTCCCCATCAGATTTATTTGCTTATTTTGAAGGAAAATTGTTTCTACCCATCTCAAAAACAAATTCTGTAATTTAGAGAAGAGTCTAGATCTAATTATGTATGGGAAGGACTGTGTCCGGACTCTGTCCCTTTCAGCATGACAGTAAGGGACTGAGAGCCCCTCACCTGTGCGGCCTGCCCAGGTCTCTCTTCCTCAGTCTTTCTATGTGGCTATAAATGTAATAACTTATTTTTAACATTATTA
>PVIC010023420.1:0-26848 GCA_004025085.1 Thryonomys swinderianus | reverse complement strand
CTGAGCTCACTATGGTGCCCAGGCAAGCCACCGCGAACTCAGCAATCCTCCCGTCTCTGCCTCCCAAGTGCTGGGATGACAGGCGTGAGCCACCACGTCCGGCATTGTGGTATGCGGGATCGAACTCAGGTCCTTGCACTTGCAAAGACGGCGCCTGAACCACTGAGCTAACCCTCCGGCCCCGAGAGCTCACTTTTATAACCAAGCTACTCTTCTGATAACTTCTAATCCTATAGGCCATTATTCCACACATCTATGTATCAGTTCCTGAGGGCAGAGCCCTCACTGCCCAATCACCTCATAAATGTACCATCTCATCCTGCTTTTTAGTACCTCCTAATCATAATTAAATTTCAGCATGAGCTTTGGTGGGGACATTCAAATCACAGCAAGTACCTACTATCAAAGATATTTTTATTGTTTCATGGTAGAACACAATAACTGGGAAAATTAATGAGTAAAGCTCTATATAGACTAGAAATTCATAACATGGGTAAGTTTAACATTTAGGCTTTATCTTAAAGGCAATGAAAGTACTTAAGTATCCAAACAAGAAATTAAAGAAGGGATATATGTATTAGAGGTAAAGATGTAAATTGTATATCAGTATAATAGTGCTAGAATAGTATTGTAATCTGGAGTTCTCAAGAAGAGACTCTCATAACCAGAAGTCACACAGAAACACTGTGAATTAAAGAAATTGAGGGGGACACACAAGAGACACTGAAAGCTACAATTTCCAGAAATAGCAATGGGTTGATAGGAACTAGATATGTGAAAAATAACTTTAAGACTTCAAGGATATATGACCAGTAATATCTTTTTATTTTGTTTGCTTTTTTAAATTGAATTCTTTATTGGTACAATTTATATACATCTCACAATCACATATAAAATTGGGGAATTTGTACCAGTATATGACACAAGTTAATTCTCATTTTTACCCATATCCCTACCCACCCACACCTCCCCACCCCCTTATACCTACTCTTTTATTTTCTTTCTGTAGCATATTGATTCCTTCCCCTAATTACATTCCCACACCAAATTTCCTATAGAAATTTCCCACTCTATAAAAGCTGTCATACTTTCTAGAGCTCATTTGCATCTACAGGTGTTCATGTCAAAGAGAAGATCCAGAATTTGCATGTGATCTATTTATTTCATTTATTAGTATATCCTCCAGGTGTCTCCATTTGCACCTAAATGCATCAATCTTGTCATTCTTTAAGGCAGAATAATACTCCATTTTATTAAAAACACACATCTTCTTTATCCACTCTCCAGTTGATGGACATTTGGGTTGTTTCCAAGATTGAGCTATCACGAACTGAGCTGCTATGAACAAGGGTGTACATCTGTCTTTCCAATGTGATTTTTAAAATTCTTCTGGGTATATTCCTAGCAGGGGGATAGCAGGGTCAAATGGGACCCCTAGTCCTAGTTTTCTGAGAAATCTCCACACGGATCTCCACAATGGTTGCACAAGTCTGCAATCCCACCAACAGTGGAGAAGGGTTCCTTCCTCCTCACAGCCACGCCAGCATTTATTGTTGGTTGATTTTGTGATAGCGGCCATTCTTTGTGGAGTGAGATGAAATCTCAGTGCTGTTTTCATTTGCATCTCTCAAACGACCAGTGATGTTGAATATTTCTTCATATGCTTCTTGGCTGCTTTGACTTCTGCCTCTGAGAAGTATCGGTTCATTTCAGATGCCCATTTTGGAATTGGGTCTTTCACCTTGGGGAGGCTGATCTGTTTGAGTTCTTTGTATATTGTAAATAATAGCCCTTTGTCTGATAAACAGCTAGTAAAGATTTTTTCCCATGTTGTTGGTTGTCTTTTAGCAGTGCCAGTGACTTCTTTTGCTGTGCAGAAGCTTTTCAGTAGGATGAGATCCCACTTGTTGACTCTTTCTGTTAGTTCTTGTGCTATAGAGGTTTTATTCATAAAGTCTCTGCCTAAGCCAGTGTCTCCAAGAGTTTTACCTAGCCTGTTTTCCAGCAGGCTTATTGTTTCTGTTTAAATATTTAAGTCTCGTATCCATTGTGAGTTTAGTTTTGTGCATGGTGGAAGAGACAGGTCTAGCTTTAGCTTTTGGCAGGTGAAAGCCCAGTTTTCCTAGCACCATTTGTTAAAGAGGCTGTCTTTCCTCCATTGAGGATGTTTGGATCCTTTGTCAAAGATAAGGTGGCTTAGTGTATCTGGAGTTGTTTCTGGATCTTCTAATCTATTCCACTGGTCCTCAGGTCTGTTACTTTGCCAGTACCATGCAGTTTTTATCACAGCAGCTTTATAGTAGAGTTTTAAATTGGGGATTGTAATACCCTCTTGCCATGTCGTGGTTGCTTAGAATTGCTTTTGCTATTCTAGGTTTCTTGTGTTTCCAGATGAATTTTTGTATTATTTTCTCTAGCTCTGTGAAGTATACCGTTGAAATTTCAATTGGAATTGCATTGAATCTGTATGGTAGTTGTGGGGAATATAGTATCTTTCCACTTTCTGGTTTCCTTTTCTATCTCAGTTTTCAGAGTCCTATAGTTTTCAGAGTAGAGGTCTTTCACTTCTTTTGTTAGGTTTATTCCTAGATATTTCATTTTTCTGGGTGCTACTGTGAAAGGGATTGACTCCCCAATTTCTCTTTCAGTGAGTCTATTGTTTGTGTAGACAAAGGCTGTTGATTTTTGAGCATTGACCCTGTATCCAGCAACACTACCAAATTTGGTAATTAAGTCTAGCAGTCTCTTGGTTGGGTTTTTAGGATCCTCTAGATAGAGTATCATATCATCAGTGAATAATGACAGTTTAACTTCTTCCTTTCCTATCTTTATTCCTTTTATATTTTTGTCCTGCCTGATTGCTATGGCTAATGTTTCCAGCACTATATTTAACAAGAATGGTGACAGTGGGCAAACTTGGCTCATTCCTGACCTTAGTGCAAAAGGTTTTTTTTTGCCCATTGAGTATGATGCTGTCTGTTGGATTCTCAAAAATAGCTTGTATTAAATTGAGATAAAGTCCATCAATTCCGATTTTCTGTAGGTTTTGATCATAAATGGGTTTTGGATTTTGTCAAATGCTTTTTCTGCATCTATTGAGATAATCATATGATTTTTGTCCTTGAGAGTGTTAATATAGTGTACTACATTGATTAAGTATTTTGAACCAGCCTTGCATCCCTGGGATAAATCCAACTTGATCAGGGTGTATGATTCTCTTGATAATTCTCTGTATTCTGTTTGCCAGGATCTGAGAATTTTTGTGTCCATGTTCATTAGAGAGATTGGCCTGTAGTTTTCTTTTTTGGTGCCTTTGGAATCAAGATGATGGTTGCTTCAAGGAATGATTTGGGGAGTACTGCTTCCCTTTCGATTTCATTAAAAAGTTTGAGAAGTACTGGTATTAACTCTTCTTTAAAAGTTTTGTAGGATTCAGCAGTGAAGCCATCAGGACCAGGGATTTTCTTTGTTGGTAGGTTTTTTGTTACATTTTCAATTTCCCAAATTGATAGCAGGTTGTTTAGCATTTTTATATCCTCTTCATTCAGCTTTTGAAGTTCATATATGTCTAGGAATCTATCCATTTTTTCTAGATTTTCCATCTTTTTGGAGTACAGATTTCCAAAGTACGTGTTTATTATCCTTTGGACTTCTTCTGGATGTGTGCTGATTTCCCCATTTTCATTCTGTATAGCATGGATTTGAGCCTTTTCCTTCCTTTGTTTGATAAGGTTGGCTAAGGGTCTGTCGATCTTATTTATCCTTTCAAAGAACCAACTCTTTGATTCATTGATTCTTTGTATTGTTCTCTTTGTCTCCATTGCATTAATTTCTGCTCTGATCCTTATAATTTCCTCTCTAGTATGTGGTTTGGGTTTGTTTTTCTCCTCTTTTTCTAATTGTCTGAGGTTCATCATTAGATTGTTTATTTCAGTTTGCTCTATTTTCTGAGTGTAGGTATTCACTGGTATGAATGTCCCTCTCAGAACTGCTTTCATTGTGTCCCGTAAATTTCTGTATGTTGTGCTGGGATTGTCATTTAGTTGTAGAAACTGTTTCATTTCTTTTGTTGCCCATTGGTTGGTTAACAGAGTGTTGTTCAATTTCCATGTGTTTGTGAGGATCTTGGAATTTCCTCTGCTATTCAGCTCCAGTTTCAAGGCACTATGGTCTGATAGTATGCAGGGGATAACTTCGATTCCTTTGCATTTACTTAAGCTTGTTCTATGGACTAGAATGTGATCTATTTTGGAGAATGATCCATGAGTAGCTGAGAAGAAGGTATATTCTCTCTTTGAAGGGTGAAAAATTCTGTAGGTATCTAATAAGTCTATTTGCTCAAAAGTTTGATTTAGCTCAAGTATTTCCTTACTGATTCTTTATCCAGTTGATCTGTCAATTTGTGACAGTGGAGTATTAAAATCCCTTACTACTATTGTATTCATGGTTAACTGGCTTTTCATGTCCAGTAATGTTTGTTTTATATAGTTGGGTGCATTAGAGTTTGGTGCATAAATATTTATGATTGTTATTTCTTTCTCTTGGATAGTTCCCTGTACAAGAATATATTGACCTTCTTTATCTCTTTTAATCAGTTTGGGTTTGAAATATATTTTATCTGCAAACAAGATAGCCACTCCTACTATCAAACAATCCTCCACAGGAATGGTAAATAGGATTGTTTATTGCATTGTTTATAGGTAAATAGGATTGCATGGAGGATTGTTTTCCAACCTTTTATTTTCAGTCTATGGGTTTCCTTCTGAATTATGTGTGCTTCCTGTATGCAGCAGAATGTAGGATCTTGCTTCTTGATCCAATCTGCTAGTCTGTGTCTTTTAATTAGTCCATTGAGTCCATTGACATTAATGGTTATGACTGATATGGACATATTCAGAGCAGCCATGTTTTCCTGTTCTTGGTTCTTTTCTTCTTTGCCTTTCCCCTTTTCTATTTAGTTTCTTGTTTGCCCCAGTGAATTCACTCTCCTGGGTCTCGTGGGTATGGAATTTTCTATGTTTTTTTTTTCTTCCAAGATGTTCTTTAGGATGTTTTGGAGTGCAGGTTTCATATTCATGAAGTTTTTCTGTTGTTCTTTATCATGGAAGTATCTTATTTCCCGGTCTATTCTGAAAGATATTTTTGCAGGATAGAACAGTCTAGGTTGGAGGTTGTTTTCCTGCAATGCTTGAAATACTTCTCTCCATGCTCTCATTGCATTGAGTGTTTGTGTTGAAAAGTCTGCTGTGATCCTAATGGGCTTCCCTTTGTAGGTGATTTTCTTCCTTTTTTTCACTGCTTTCAGTATTTCATTCTTTTGTTGTACATCTGGAACCTTGATAATTATACGTCTAGGTGTAGATATTTTTATGTCATGGCATTTTGTAGTCTGATAGGCTCATTTATCTGTATGTCTATTTCTTTTCCTGTGAAATTTTGTTTTTATCTCTGACAATAGCTTTTTTTATGTCTTTTACACTGTCTCCTGCTTCCTCATTGACTCCAATCAATCTTATATTATTTTTCTTTGAGTCATCTAGAAGTTGTTGAATTGATTTCTCATGGTCCCTTGCTGTTTTCCATAGATTATATCTTTCCTGCTCATTGGCTGCAATGCTGTCCTCTAGGTCTGAAATTTGGTTCTCTGCTTCATTCATCCTACTGCACAAACTTTCGTTCTCCTTCATCATTCCCTGGAGCTCTGCTTGAAGCTGTTTTAAAGGTTCCATTGCATCTGCTATCTTGGATTCTATTATCTCGCTGGTCTCTTCTTTAATGATGTCTTTCACTGTGGACAGTATCCCTGTTTTGATCTCAGAGATGAGTTCTGATTTCCATTTTACTAGATCCACTTTAGTTACCATCTCCAAGAGTCCTGGTGTTTGAGTTTCAGTTTGCCCTATTTCCCCTTTCTTTGAATTTCCCTGTGGTGGTGATCTTTGTGTCTGGTTTTTTGTGTATTTTCTCATTTCTACTCTTTCACTGTTATTAATACTCTTCTTTGCCTGATGACAGGGCAATGTTTGTTGCAGGTCTCTTTCTATTATCTGGGGCCCCTTGGAAGCAGCACTTTCCTGGGGGGTCCTCCTTGAATCTGTAAAGACCCTTGAGAATTCTCAGTTCTGACACATCATGGGAGGTATTTGAGCAGAACAATCACATCATGTTTGTTACCATAATTCAATAAATGCCAATATCAGTATTAAACACAGGAAATAAGATAAAACGTTTTGTTAAATTCTATTCTGAAGAATTTTGAGCTTATGAGTTCCCTTTATGTCCATATGCCAGAATTTAAAATTAATCAGCAATGTGTATACAACATATAGATCATCAATGTACCCCCGAACCCTTTGAGGATAAGAGGTCACTGGGGAATCAGGGAGGTAGGGAGACAGGAGGAGAATGAAATAGGGTTAGCAGGTTCATGAAGATCACCTATACCCTAGAACATCATATATGCCAGCATGTAATAGAGGATAAAAGGGCATATATATACAACAGTACCAACTGTATGCTGTAAGACCATTGGAGACTTTGCACACCTTATTATAATAGTACAAAAGAAGAAATAGGGCAGCCTAAGAGTCTTTTACTTCTGGGTATTGCTTCTGACAGGAAGATAGGAGAGGGTGTGGGGACAGGAGGTCAATAGAGGGATCTAGGAGTAGATGGCAAAATAAAAGCTAGATTCCCTTTTTATTTAATCATTATTTTTTATCTTGCCTGGTCTCTCAGTGTGGCTCCAGGAGCGCACCTCCTATGGAGGGATGCAGGAGATGGCTCCGGCTCCTCTCAGACCTGGGTCCTCACAACACAGCTGGCATGGGGTTGGGGCCGGCCGGAGGCCCTTAATCCTCTGTGGTGGGGATTGCGCCCGGGGTCCATACCTGATTTCTCACTGCACAGCTCCAGGGTACAGTGGGCTGGTGGGCAGGCTTTAGTCCTCCACCATTGCCAGATATGGAATGGCACCTGGTGTTGCCGAGTCCGCGCTGTTCTGGGGTACAGTGGGCCGGGGAGCGGCCCTCAGTCCGCCACCGCTGGAAACAGAATGGCGCCCGGTAGCTGAGTCCATGCTGCTCCCCAGTAATATCTTGATAGTACACAAAAGAGAGGTAAGGCAGAGTTTGGAAAATATGACAAGTCATAGGTATATTCCTGTAAAGTTTTTTAACTTTTTAAAAAATTGATTTTATTGGTACATATTTTACATACATTATGATCACAATTGACATTGAGAGTATATGCCAGTACCTACAAAATTTAATTCTCATTTTTTCCCATTCCCCTGGCTACCCAAGTCCTCCAACTCCATATACATAAGCTTCATTTCCTTTTTTCTAATCATCAAATTTTTTCTTTCTCTTTTTTACTTAGACCTAATTCCCCTTTTCCTTTGAATATTTTACTATTTCACAATACCTGTCATATATTTTAGAATTCATTTACACCTGCAGCTCCTCATACCAGAGAAAAGATATGGTATTTACACATCTGTGTCCTATTTATTTCACTTATGAGTATGAGCTCAAGTTGCATCCACTTGAGTATAAAGGACTCAAATTTGTCATTCTTTTTTAGTATATGTGCTGCCAAAGCGAGCACTCAAATTTGTCATTCTTTATGGTAGAATAATACTACATTTTATTTAAAAAACCTACATCTTTATCCAGTCTCTAGTTGATAGCCAAATCTTGGAATAAATGCAAATGCCTATCACAAACTTAGCTGACATAAACATGGGTGAACATATGTCACTGTGATATGAATCTCTTATTTCTTTCATGTATATACGTAGCAGGGGAATAGCAGGGTCAAATGGGATCTGTACTCCTAGTTTTTTAGAAATCTCCACACAGATCTTCACAGTGGTTGCACCAGTTTACATTCCCACCAACAATGCAGAAGGATTTCTTTGTCCCCGAAGCCTAACCAGTATTTTTTGTTGGTTGTTTTCATGATAGCATCCCATTTCTTTGTAGAGTGAGATGGAATCTCAGTGTTTTTTTTTTTTCTTTGAGACAGGGTCTCGCTTTGGAATTCAGGTTGGCTCTAAGCTCACTATGTACCCCAGGCAAACATCAAACTAAGCAATCCTCCCACCTCTACCTCCTGGATGCTGGGATTATAGGCGTAAACCACTATACTCTGCATTGTGGTATGTGGTGTTGATTGCCAGTAGGTGTAAATCACCACACCTGGTATTGTAGTATGTGGTTTCTTGGGATCGAACCAGGGATTTTGGATTTGCATCAGAACCACTGAACTAAATCTCCCACCCTCTCAGTGTTGTTTTCATCTGCATTTCTTAAATAACCAGTGATGTTGAACATTTTTTCATGTATTTCTTAGCTGCTTTTATTTCTTCCTCTGAAAAGTATCTGCTCATTTCAGATGCCCATATTTGAGTAGGTTATTTAAATTTTTTGGGTGGGACTTATTTTTAAGCTCTTTATATATTCTAGATAGTAGCCTTTTGAGTAACAGCTAGTAAAATTTTTTTTCCCATATTCTTGGTTGTCTTTTCACTCTACTGATGGTTTATTTTGTTGTGCAGAAGCTTTTCAATGAGATCCCAGTTGTTAATTGCTTCTGCTAGTTTTCATGCTATAGAGATTTTGTTCATAAAGTTTTTTCCCTAAGCCAATGTCTCCAAGAGTTATAACTAACTTGTTTTGCAGCAGGGTTAATGTTTCTGTTTTAGTATTTAGGTCTCTAATCCACTTTGATTTTAGTTCAATATACAGTAAAATACATAGGTCTAGGTTTAGTCTTTGGCAAGTTTAAACCCATTTTTTCCAGCACCATTTGTTAAAAAGAGGCTATCTTACTTCCACTGAAGTTGTTTGACTCCTTTATCTAAAACGAGGTGGTTTAGTATCTCTAGATTTTCTAGTCTGTTCCACTCATCCTTGGATTTGTTACTTTGCTTGTACCATGCAGTTTTTTTTTTTATCACAGTGGCTTTGTAATATAGTTTCAAATTGGGGATTGTGATACACCCTGCCATGTCCTTGTTGCCTAGAGTTGCTGTACTATTCTAGGTCTCTTGTGATTCCAGATGAATTTCTGAATTGCTTTCTCTAAATCTGTGAAATATGCTGTTGAGATTCCAATCAGGATTGCATTGAATCTATATAGTATAACCATTTTGACAATATTGCTTCTGTCTACCCAGGAACAAGGGATGTCTTTCCATTTTCTGATATCTTCTTCAATCTCCTTTTGCAGAGTGCTGTAGTTTTCAGAGAAGTGGTCTTTTGCCTCCTTTGCTAGATTGATTCCTAGATATTTCAGTTTTTTGGATGCTATTGTGAAAGCAACTTGTCTCTCAATGGGTCTGTTGTTTACGTATAAAAAGGCTGTTGATTATTGAACATTGACTTTGCAACCATGCTACTAAATTTGGTGGTTAAGTCTTGCAGTCTTTTGGTTGAGTTTCTAGGGTCTTTTATATAGAGTATCATGTTGTCAACAAATAATGACAGCTTAAATTCTTCCTTTTCTATCTCTATTCCTTTTATTTCTTTCTCTTGTCTAATTGCTATTGCTAATGTTTCCAGCACTAGATTGAATAAGAGTGGTGATAGTGGAGATCCTTCTCTTCTTCCTGATCTTAGTGTGAAAGGTTTCATATTTTGGCCATTTATAATGATGATGGCTATTGGTTTCTCATAAATAGCTTTTGTTACATTGAAATAAAGTCCATCTATTCCAATTTTCTGTAGGGTTTTGATCATGAGTGGGTGTTGGATTTTGTTAAACACTTTTGCTTCATTTATTTAGATGACCATATGGTTTTGTCCTTGAGCCTGTTAATATAGTGAATTACATTTACTGATATATGTATGTTGAACCATCCTTGCATCCCTGGGATGAATTCAGGTTGGCCAGGGTGTATGATCTTGATGATCCTCTGTATTCTGTTTGCCAGTATCTTATTATTTATTTATTTATGTATTTATTCATGAGACAGGGTCTCACTTTGTAGTTCAGGCTGGCTCTGAGCTCACTATGTAGCCCAGGCAAGCCTCGAACTCAGCAATCCTCCTGCCTCTGCCTCCTGAGTGCTGAGATTATAGGCATGAGCCACCACGCCCAGCACTGTGGTATGTGGCATTGATTGCTGGTGGGCGTGAGTCTCCATGCCCAGCATTGTATGTGGTTACCAGGGATTGAACTCAGGACCTCGCACTTGCGAGGCAGGTGCCGGAACCACTGAGCCAACCCTCTGGCCCTGCCAGTATCTTATTGAGGATTCTTGCATTAATGTTCATTAGGGAGATTGGCCTATAGTTCTCTTTTTTGGTTGTATCTTTCTCTCCTTTTAGAATCAATGTAATGGTTCCTTCCAGGAATGAATTTGGGAATACTGCTTCCCTTTGGATTTAATTAAAGAGTTTGAGAACTAGTGCTATTAACTCTTCTTTGAAAATTTTGTAGAATTTAGCAGTAAAGTCGTCAGGACTAGGGCTTATCTTTGTTGGTAGGTTTTAATTACATTTTCAGTTTCACAGATTGATATTGGGGTGTTTAACATTTTTATATCTTCATTCAATTTTGAAAGTTCATGTGTGTCTAGGAATTTATTCATTTCTTCTACATTTTTCATCTTATTGGAGTACAAATTTTCAAAGTAGGAGTTTATTATTCTCTGGACTTCTGCTGGATCAATGGTGATTTCCCCATTTTCATTCCTAATAGCATGGACTGAGCCTTTCTCTTCCTTTGTTTGATAAGGTTGGCTGGGGGGGGTCTTTCAATTATGTTTATCTTTTCAAAGAACTAACTCTTTGATTTGATCTTTTTTGTATCATTCTCTTAGTCTTCATTGCATGAATTTCTGCTCTGATCCTTACAATTTCCTCCCTAGTATGAACTTTGAGTTTGTCTAGTAGTTTGAGGTTCAGCATTAAATTATTTATTTGAGTTGGCTTTGTTTTCCTGGTATAGGCATTCACTGCTGTAAATTTCCCTCACAGAACTGCTCTCAATGTGTCCCATAAATTCCTGTATATTGCACTGGGATTATTATTTAATTGTAAATACTGTTTAATTTCTTCTTTAATTTGTTCTGTGATCCATTTGTTGCTCAGAGTGTTGTTTAGTTTCCATGTGTTTGTGTGGATCTTGGAATTTCTTTTGTTATTCAGCTCCACTTTTAAGGTACTATGGTCTGACAGTATACAAGGGATAACTTCAATTCCTTTGTATTTATTTAAACATGCTTTATGAACTAGCATGTGGTCCATTTTGGAGAATAACCCATGGGCAGCTGAGAAGAATATATATTCTGAATTTGTGGCGTGGAATACTCTGTAGACATCTAGTAAGTCCATTTGTTCAAAAGTTTGGTTTAGTTCAAGTATTTCCTTATTGATTTTTTTGTCCAGTTGATCTGTGTGTGACAGTGGAGTATTAAAGTCCCCTAGTACTATTATGTTAGTGCTCATCTGACTTTTCATGTCCATTAATATTTGTTTTATATAGTTGGGTACTCTAGAATTTGGTGCATAAATATTTATGAATGTCATTTCTTTCTCTTAGACTGTTCCCTGTATGAGGATATAGTGTCCTTCTTTGTCTCCCCATCAGTTTTGGTTTGAAATCTTCATCTGCAAAATGAATAGCCATTCCTGCTTTTTTGTGGTTTCATGTTGCAGGGAGAATTGTATTCCATCCTTTTCCTTTCAGTCTATGGATTTCTTTCTTAATTAGGTATATTTCTTATATAAGCATATTTGCAGAATCTTGCTTCTTAATCCTTTCTGCCAGTCTGTGTCTTTTAATTGGCACATCGAGGCCATTGACATTAAATGTTATTACTGATATGGACTGATTAGTTCAGCCATGGTGGTTTCATATTCTTGGCTCTTTCATTCTTTGCTTTTTCCCCTTTCCATTCAGTTTATTGCCTTGCCCAATCAGGTAACTCTACTGAGTCTTGTAGGTTTGTGACATTGTCTTTTTCTAAGATATTCTTTAGAATGTTTTGGATTGCAGGTTTTATTTTTAAGTTTTTCAGGTGTTATCATGGAAGTATCTTATTTCCCTGTTGATTTTGAAAGGTAGCTTTGCACGATACATTAACCTAGGTTGGAGATTGTTTTCTGCAAGGCTTGAAATACTTCAGGCTCTCTTTGCCTTGAATGTTTGTGTTGAAAAGTTGGCTGTGATCCTAACTGGTTTCCCTTTTTATGTGTTTTTTTTTTCTTTTCTCTATTTTGTTCTTCCATTGGCTATCTGGAAACTTAACTATATGCCTAGGTATAGGTGGTCTTTCTTTCTTTCTTTCTTTCTTTCTTTCTTTCTTTCTTTCTTTCTTTCTTTCTTTCTTTCTTTCTTTTTCTTTGTTTCTTTGTTTCTGGTATCATGGCCACTTGGAATCCTAGATGACTCACTTATCTGTATATCAAATTATTTTCCTTTTTCTCTGAAGCTTTCTGCCATAATATCTGTGAACAGTTTTGAAAGAATTTTTTGCACTGCCTCCTTTTCCTTCAATGACTCCAGTCAGTCTTTTGTTATTCTGTTTTGTATCATCTGGGAGCCGTTGGATTGATTTCTCATGGTCCCTCACCATTTTACATATGTTATTACTTTCCTGTTCATTAGCTGCAATCCTATATTCTAGGTCTGAAATTTGGTCCTAACATTTATTCATCCTATTTTTCAAACTTTTGTTGGAGTTTTAAATCTCCTGGAACTCCATTTGAACTGTTTAACTAGTTCCATTGCTTTTTTTTTGGGGGGGGGGGTAACCAGTGATCAAACTTGGGTCCTTGTGTGTCAAATGTTGGTGTGGTCAGGTTTCATTGCTTTTGTAATCTGACATTCTAGTATGTTCTTGATCTCGTCTTTAATCATATTGTTCACTATGGATAATACCCATGTTTTTATATCAGAGATTATTTCTGATTTCCATTTTACTAGGCATTCTTTTGTTACCATCTCAGAAAATCCTGGTGATTGAGCTTCAGTTTGCTCATTTTCTCTTTTTGTTTGGATTAACCTGTGTGATGATCTTTGTGTCTGGATTTTTTGAAATTTTTTTCTCATTTTTATTCCTTTGTCATTGCTGATGTTATTTGTTTAATTCCTTGTCTACTGTCTGGGCAATGTTTGTTGAATCTTCTTTCTCCCAAATATTTTGTACCCTTAGGAGATGGCCACTTCCTGTGTTTTTCTCCTTGGATCTGTAATGGTCCTTAGGCAATCTCAGTTATGGTACACCATGAAAGGTACTTAAACAGAACATTCACATCACATTGGTTAAAATAATACACTGAGTATCCCCAACAGTGCCAAGCACAGGACAGGAAATGACAAAATGTGGGAATCACTATTCCAGAAAACAAGAAAAAGAGGGAAGCGTGAAGAAATAGAAAAAAGAATGAAAAAAGAAGAAAAAATCCAATGTCAAAAGACCCTTCAAAATGTTGACCTGCTGTCTCTCATAGACAGTACAGGCAGTAGCAAACAGGTTGGGGTTTGTCACAGGGAAATAGCCATAGTCCACTATAAAACAATGTGACTTCCGGCTACAATGACTTCCTGAGTTCAGCTCAACTCCTGCAGGGTTGAAAATGCAGCTGCCCTTCCCCTGAACTCCTGTAGGTGGTGCTGGTCCCAGAAACTCACTAATGGTTGACTTTACTCTCCCCATAGATGCCCTTTCAGTATGGCTGACAGGGAGCTGGATCACGAGGATGTGATGTGGTGATCTGGCAGACAGGAAGCTGCAACTGTAGGGAAGTGGTGTGATCCTAGGGCTCACACTCTTGTCAGGAAAGACTCCCTTTTTGCTGCTGCTTTGGAGCTGGCTCAATGTTCTTCAGTCCCTTGGGTGGTGGGTGGGGATTCCTAGCTTGACTGGCACAGATCCTCTGTCCTTTGACTAGTTCTGATGCTCTGTCCTCAATGGCAGTGGGCTCCCCTTTAGTATGGCTGACAGGAAGCTGGAATACAGGACATGACGTGGCGATCTAGAGGACAGGAAGCTGGAGCTGCGGGACCGTGGTGTAATGATCCTGTGGATGGCGCTTCTATCAGGGGAGACTTGGAGATGCCGCTTCCGCCCTGTCCTCTGCCCTTTGGGGTGGGGCTTCATTGCTTGACTGGCACAGATCTTCCATCCTATGTCAGAACCAATCTAAATATGATGAAAATCCACAGCTGCTGGGCATGCAGGGTGGCTGCTGCTCTGCTCCACTACCCATTTCTCTGTGAGTGCCTTTGTCAGAAGTTGCCAGTGGTCCGCAGTCTCAACAGATTTGGCCACCCTCTCCCCCGGCCCAGAGTTCCCGTGCAGGAGAGAGGGCTCTGTTCCTTCAAGTTTTTTTTTTTTTTTTTCCCCCCCTGTCTTCAATTCTTGCCTTAGATCTTTTCTTGTGTGCTTTGTCTTTCTTTCCTTTTCTTCTCTTTTTTTTTTTTTTCCCCTCTGAGCTGCTATATTCCAGCTTCGGGATGATAAACTGCAGGGTGCTGGTGGCCTGCTGTCACTACTCTGTCATCTTCTTAGAAGTCACCTATAGCTTCTAACAGTTGGTAAAGTGTTATTTGCCCAATACTTTGCAAGGAAGATGGGTCATTTGCGCATATGCGTGTGTGTGCGCGCATGCACGTTACACACACACACACACACACACACACATACACACACAGAGCCTGGATTTAAGTATTGGTGTTAAGTTCATAAACTGACATTTTCTAGATTTGAGACCCTGAGTAGTTCACTCACTGCTCCTGACTTGAGTCCCTCAGTTTCTTTTTTGTAAAGGTCAGTAGGTTTGGGGAGTATTAAAAGAAAGGCAGTGTATATTTTCTAATCATCTGAACAAGTGCAAGACATAATTACATGTGTAGACCTAATGGTGATTTATGAAAAGTGAGCTTATAAGATTGCCAGGGATTTTGAGTAAGGAGATGAGAGGAGAATTCTCATTCTTTGAGGATGCCAACACAGAGGGAACCTGGGAGAGAGTGCTTGGGGTGAGAGACAGAAGTTTTGGTCTTTGGTAAGAAGCCACCTTAGTGTCACTCATCAAAAAGTTTTCAAAAGTATAAAGTCTAGAATGTCAGATAGCATCAAAGAAGGCTGAGTAGGACCCATTGGTTAATTTGGTGCTTAGCAATAACTCTCAGGTAAGTAGGTTCAGTGAAGTTGTGACAGCAGTTATCAGAGGGATAAGTGGGTGAAAAGTGAGATTTTCTCTTGATAATAAGCCTCTGCCACTAGATTTAATATAGAGGCTCAGTTATACACAGAGATCAAAGATGTCTCTTTCTTGCCATCTCTGTTTTGCTTTGGTTTTTGAGGTAAGGTCTTGCTATTTGTTTCAGCCAGCTTTGATCTCATGACTAGCCCAGGCTGATGTTCTTCCTGCTTTTTTTCCTGCTTCAGTTTCTTGAGTGCCTGGTGCTATCTTTTTTTTTTTTTTTTTTTTTTTTTTTTTTGAGACAGGGTCTCGCTTTGTAGTTCAGGCTGGCTCTGAGCTCACTATGTAACCCAGGCAAGCCTCGAACTCTGCAATCCTCCTGCCTCTGTCTCCCAAGTGCTGGGATTATAGGCATGAGCCACCATGCCTGGCACTGTGGTATGTGGTATTGATTGCTGGTGGGCGTGAGTCTCCATACCCAGCGTTGTATGTGGTTACGGGGGATCGAACTCAGGACATTGCGCTTGTGAAGCACACACCAGAACCACTGAGCTAACCCTCCGGCCCCCCAGTGCTATCTTTATATCCTATTTCCTCAGTGCCCAGATAACAGGTCATGGGAGGAGGAGGACCAACAAAACAAAACCTGGCTGGGGATTTAGCTCAAGTGGTACCATGCCAACCTTGGATGTACAAGGGCCTGAGTTTGTTCCCTGGTACCACAAAAAAATAAAAACAAACAAAACAAAACAACCTTCACAAGTACTTGAAATATTCACTCCATTTTTTTTATTTTCAGTGCTAGAGATTGAAACAAGGGCCTTCACACAGGGCTATACCCATGTCTTTCTCAATTTTTTTGTTTTGAGGCAAGGCCTCCCTAAATCGCATTGAATTGGCAATCCTCTGCTTCAGCCTTCAAAAATGTTGGGATTATAGGCATGTACCACCATGCCAGGCTCCATTTACTTCCATTTTTATTGTACTTGTAATTGTACAGATTTTCCCTTTGCCTCCATATAAATAAGCATACCAGTGGATGAGTAGATCAATAGCAAAAGGTAGAATATTTTGTAATTGTTCTTAATTTTGATTCTTTACGACATTTCTGTTTGTTTTCTATCTGGTTTTATAAATTTTTTCTATCTGTTTTTATAAATTTTCTAACTCCTAATAGTCTTCATTTTTATTTTTTATACCTTTTACTAAAACACTGAATACCTTGCTGTCTGAACCTTTCAGTGGCAGTGGTAGTGATGGTGACATTACAAATATTTCCTTGGGATGATTTATTCTTTCTTTTTAAAAATGTTTCTAATTCTTATAGAATGATTTTCTTCTTATCCACAATCCTTGGTGAACTCAAAAGGAAGAATTATCTTTCTTTTTGCGTTTGGTGTTCGAACATAGGAAAATAAATTCTAGTTTTCAAAATTTCTGTAAATGAAGATAAAACAAAATTATCCTTTTAATAGTGCAATTTTAATAGTATTTGTCATGAATAAAGTATAAATTTATTATGATCTGATCTTGACTTCTTTGAACTGTTTGGTGGTCTGGGTTTGTAGAAACATGAGATGCCAAAATTTACTGCCTTTTGAAAGTTTGAATTTCTTTTGAATTTGTCCTTTTCTCATTATTAGTGATAAATTCCAAAGAAAAAGTTATGCTGGTAATGATAAATATCCTGTGTTAGGAATTTCCATATGACCCTGAGTCAGTATCCTAATATGTAATGTTTATTATGTCTCTACATATTTTGGTAATTTTTAGCATGTTTAGGTCACTTGGATAATTATAAAAATGCTCATTTTGCAGCATTAGTTATTTGCAAGTGAAGAGTCCAATTTGCAAATGCAGAGGTGACCTATTTCCCTGCATTCTTACTAATTGATTTTTAAAAAAAATTTTTTTTTGAGACAGGGTCTCGCTTTGTAGTTCAGGCTGGCTCTGAGCTCACTATGTAGCCCAGGCAAGCCTTGAACTCAGCAATCCTCCTGTCTCTGCCTCCTGAGTGCTGGGATGACAGGCGTGAGCCACCACGCCTGGCACTGTGGTATGTGGTATTGATGGCTGGTGGGCGTGAGTCTCCACACCTAGCATTGTATGTGGTTTCCGGGGATAGAACTCAGGACCTTGTGCTTGGGGGGCAGGCGCCGGAACCACTGAGCTAAATCTCCGGCCCTTACTAATTGATTTTATTAGTTTTTAGAACACACAGACATTGACTCACTAAGGAGATCAAGTAAGCCTTCAAAACTGTTACCTATGGTATTGTATTATCTGTTTATCAAGTTTTTGTCCTTATAATTGTTAAAAGAACAAGTGGCCTAGATAAAAATGGAAATGCTTTGTAAAGATAGGGTAGAAAAGGTGACCTGAGGGTTTAAATTCCAGATCCCTCCTAAACCAACCAGCTGTGTGACCTTGGGCAAATCATTCCTCCTCCTCTGACCTTATTCAGTTTCCTCAACTGCAAAATGAAGGGCTGACTAGATTTCCTCTAAGGGCCTTTCCATCTCTGTGATTCTCTACATTTCTCTCTTTCTAGCTGCAAAAGATGAAGGATGAAAAGTCTGCCTTCACACTAAGCAAAAGAACACATGATTTTATGCAAGCCTGTCTCTCTGAAAGCATTCCCAGTATGAGATTTGGGCCCTTTCACCTTGACACATTTGTGTTTGAGTTGGCTCCCTGGTGCTTTTGTCAGCCCTGAGTTTTTCTTCACAGAAAGTGCCTACAGGCTGAGTACTCTCATCTCTCAACTGTTTGAACACCCTCCTGCATTTGTAATCAGTTTTTTTAAAAGCACTGATTTTCATTAAATGAATTAAGTCACCTCAAGTTCCTATAAATCCTTAGATTTCCCCATACATCTGGTGATGCCTCAGTAGCATCCTTTAGAGGATTTCAATTCACTCCTACTTGCCAATTGTTTCTCTATAAATTCTTCAGTATTCTTTCCTGTGCCCAAAGAGTGATTATGTAAAAGGCATATGTTCATGAGAGTTCTCCCAAGAAACAGAACCAGTATGATTTATATTGACAAATAAGGGGGTTATTGTGGGAATTGGTACAGAGATGATGGTCATAGTATGTTGTCTTGTTGGGACCAAAGAATCTTCATTTTATGTCACCCCATCTGATGTTTAAAATGTGAACAAACTTTGTACTTTGTAAAAACATCCTGTGGAAATGTGATATATATTCTGTAAAAATAACTTGTGTCAACTTGCTAATTGTGCTAATTGTTTAAGATTCCCTGAAAAACTAGGCAAATGTATAAGGTTGCTGGTTGCCCTGGTTGCCAAGTACAGTGATCTCCTGGTACCCCTATGTCCCCTCCTATGTCCTATGTCCCTGAGGAGACATAGCTCACACAATTTACTGATGAGTTAATTGCGTTAATCCCCAGGGCTGTTTCTACCAAGGATTTCCTTGCTCTGACATAGCCCTCCCACAAGATGACTCTGTATTTCCTGCTCCCCCTCTACCAGTGACCACCTGATAAGTATGATAGATCAAATTATTAGCCAGTTACTAGGAAGTTTAGGTCCCCCTCCCGTGTGTAACCTGAAATGCCCTCAAAAGGGATCAGTACCCATTCTTCTAGGTCTCCAATCCAATATTGGTAGGCCCACCGCATGCTGTGCTAATAAAAGTACCCTTGTTCATTACATGCATGTGCTGGTCTTCCTCAGGACAGCATGATCCAGGCATTACAGTCTATAAGGTGGAGACCAAGGAAAACTGGTAGTACAGTTTAGTCCAACACTGTGGAAGATTTACTAAGTAAGTTCTAGACTCCCAAAAGACCTAAGATGGGGCTAGAGATTTAGCTCAGTGGTTCAGGCACCTGCCTCACAAGTGCAAGGTCCTAAATTTGATCCTGGTACCCACATACAACAGTGCTGGGTGTGGTAACTCACGCCCACCAGCAATCAGTACTACATACCACAGTTCCCGGTGTGGTGGCTCACACCTGTAATCCCAGCACTCAGGAGGCAGAGACATGAGGATTGCTGAGTTTGAGGTTTGCCTGGGCTACATAGTGAGCTCAGAGCCAGCCTGAACTACAAAATGAGAGCCTATCTCAAAAAAGAAAAAAGACCTAAGATTCAGAAGGTCTGATACCAGAAAGCAGGAGAAGATGGATGTCCCAGTTAATAGACAAGGAAAAGTCATCGCTCTTGGCAGTTGTATTGTCTGGGCTCTACTTAGTCTGCTGGTTGAAATGCTAATCTCTTTTCAAAGGTACACTCAGAAATAGTGTTTTACCAATTATCTGTGCAATCAGCCCACTCAAGCTGACACATAAAATAAACCATCACGAAGATACTAAGTCATATACAAAGTGGTTCAATTTTCTCATCTGATCTTAATATCCCCCTATTTTAAACTACATAGGTCTTGTCTATGTTCCCTCCTATATTTCTGGGTATCCTCTCCTCTACTGATGGCCTTCAGGACATTGATTAATTTCTCTTTCAAAGTGCAGCTGGATTACTCTCTCCCCATAGCTAGATGTGTCTGTATATCCTGTTAGTTCTGTTTCTCTGGCAGGCCCAAAGACTGTTCTTATTTTATACCTCTCCTCCCAGTTCCTGGACTTGGCTTTGAACCATTGGGAAAGAAAAACTTTTGCATATATTTTATGATCATCTCAGGTTTGGCCATAAGGTTAAATAAAAGCCTACCAGGAACTATCTTTACAAAGCCTAAGAAAGTGGCAAGGCAGAGGAACCCAACTTTTTCTGTGTCTCAGAAGAGCTTATATTGATGATTGTGTTCTTTTCCTTGGGCTTCTGTTTAGTTTTAACTGTTCAGAGTTAAGTGTTGGAGCCAGTGTCCCTGAGAGGAAGCTGTGCTGGGAAACTAGCTTTGTACTTTAACTTATTCTGGATTTATTTTTTGCATTTTTTTATATTTTTCATTGTCTTAATTCCTTTCAGCTATGATTTAGCTATTACAAAAATCATTTTATCTTTTTTAGGTGACAGAATTCTGAAGGATAACCAGTATTACACTGTGACTTATAGTCCTTGTGGTAGTGATGACTAGTAATTACCAGGATTTTAGGGCCATTTATTACCTGTTCCTCCATTGTTTGTGTGTGTGTGTGTGTATGAATCTATATCTGTGTACATTAAGCAGCAAAAGGAATTCAGTATATCAGTATTGTTTGTAAATAAGTATGGTTTCTGAAAGTGGGCAAAGTTGTCATGAGAGTTTTAAAGGAAATGATGTCTTTTTTTTTTTTTTTCCTTTTTGAGACAGGGTCTCGCTTTGTAGTTCAGGCTGGCTCTGAGCTCACTATGTAGTCCAGGCAAGCCTTGAACTCAGCAATTCTCCTGCCTCTGCCTCTTGAGTGCTGGGATTACAGGCGTGAGCCACCACGCCCGGCATTGTGGTATGCGGTATTGATTGCTGGTGGGCGTGAGTCTCCATGCCCAGCAAGGGAAATGATGTCTTGAAAAAATCAATATCCAATGCAACAGAGAAAGGCAAACCTAGCGATAAAGTTCTGGACTAGCAGATTCACACTAGTATTTTTCAAAATAGGTATTTTCTCTCCATCATAAATCATATAGTATCTGTTTCTAGTTTTACCAAGGATGGTGATTTATGTCTACTATCCCTTGATATGTTGAGTTGCCAGAATGGGAATTGAAAACTATATTAATCAATTCTAGATAGCAATAAGGCCATTAGCTGTGTCCCTGGGCTCATCTCTAGCTTCTTGTGTTCCATACTGCCAGATATGTTTAGCAGCAATGCCGAAATCTAACAGCTTGGCAAGTGTGCCCTTAGAAACCTCT
The DNA here is from genome assembly GCA_004025085.1 of Thryonomys swinderianus. Classification (NCBI taxonomy): domain Eukaryota; kingdom Metazoa; phylum Chordata; class Mammalia; order Rodentia; family Thryonomyidae; genus Thryonomys; species Thryonomys swinderianus. Next base: position 5,868 of record PVIC010023420.1, on the reverse strand, counting down.
AAAGGGTACCACATAGCAAATAAATGTTCAGCAGAGGTTTTATCTTCAAAGATGGCTCATGGTCAAATCTTTTCTATGTCTAAGTGAGATTTTCTAACAGGAAAGAAAGTTGGTAATTTTGTCCTCCTTATTTACAAGGGATGTTTATTTCAAGCTTGAAATGAATGATTACCGTAAAAGATGCACACACATTAAAGCCCTTCTGAATATGCCCCTTCACTTTAAACACATCCTTCTAGTAACTTTTTGAAGCAGTTCTGTATGGTCTTTAAGAGGCATGATTAAAAAATATGGTGAACACTACTGATGAGGGTCATCTGATGAAAATGCAGACTCATAAAACCATTAGGACATGTCACTATCTACCTTCCCTGTTTTTGGTGTAGTGTGACTTCTGGCCTTTTCTCAAAGTCAATATGACCATGAAAAATCAATGTTTTTCATCTGTTTGGGACATTCATTACTGTGTGACTGAAGACATTTATGTAGGAGAACTTCCAGAATTGCCCGGTGGAATTAGAACTCCTTATGCTTAATGAATAAGATTGCCTAAGTGGGAGTATGAGTAGCCTGTAGCATATACTAAATATTGACAATTTAATGGGGGCATTACTCTAGTCTGTTCCTCTTTTAGTTGCCTCCATTCTCAAGCCAGATTTGAAGAGATTTAGAAGTGGGAAAAATCAGCTTATTACATTACAAAGAATAGATTTGGTAAAGGTATCTGTTGCTTTAAGCCCTTGAGGTAAGTTAAAATACTCATACCAGAAGTAATAAATATACCATTTACCTTTTGTGAAGATGTGAGACCTGCTTTATTTCTCTATTATTTCTTATTTATTTGGGCAGTCTTTATTTTTTCATACACATGTGTATGTATTTGCAGTTGCTTGCCATTAGCACGCATAATGATTGCTTTCTAGTTATTTTAATAATCACTGTCAGGAATAAATTGTTAATATTGAATTTTTTCTTTAATTTTGTTATATAGACAACAAACCATGGTGATTTCTAGAACATCTTATTTATATGCTACTCATTATGGTCTCAAGTTTTATGTAGAGCAACTTTGTATTATATCATCTGGTGTTTAATGTTATTTTAAAGTTTTATGAAACTCTCTAGCTCACTCAAATTCTTTTACCTTATTGGAGTTCAGGAGAGATCTGCTATCCTTTCTTTTCCTCTACTTTCCATTCAGATTTACTCTCTACACAGGTGGAACTCATACTCTTTGCTTCCTCACCTGAAATATGGCACCAAACAAGATGGATGGTGTCCTTGTTACTCAAATAATTATTGGATCTGACTATGTATTAAGTGTACATTTATTCCAGCACTCTGCTCAGATTTACTTGTATTATTTCATTAATCCTTATGTCCATCGTATTATATATTATTTTAAAATTTATTTTTAATTTTTATTAGCACATGTTTTCAGTACATGATGATTGCATTTACAGTAGGGAGTTAGCATATGTACATAGCATGTCTTATTTCTTTTAAAAATGATTAAGGTGAGGGGCCGGATATTTAGCTCAGTGGTTCCAGCACCTGCCTCCCAAGTGCAAGGCCCTGAGTTCGATCCTGGTAACCACATACAGTGGTGGATGTGGTGACTTACACCTACCAGCCATCAATACCATGTACCACAAATGCTGGGCGTGATGGCTCACACCTGTAATCCCAGCACTCAGGAGGCAGAGGCAGGAGGATTGCTGAGTTTGAGGCTTGCCTGGGCTACACAGTAAGCTCAGGGCCAGCCTGAACTACAAAGCAAGACCCTGTCTCAAAAAAAAAATTATTAAGGTGAAAATTGAAGCCTTGATAAGTATGACTCCAAAGCCCAGGATGTCTTCTGTTTTACTCTGTTGCCTCTAAAGTAATTTATAGCCAAATAACTAGGTTTAGTAATGAGGGGGGTAAGACTATGACAGCTCTAGGAAAAAAATATTTTAATAGGAGATAAATTAATGATGTTAGCATCTGTGAAGAACTGTACTTTAATAATTAACATAAGTGAAAAACATAAAATTTGAAAATTAAGCCACGTGGAATTCATTGAAGGGTTAGGAATTGTGTGAATACTTTAATGTGAGCAAGAGTTAACTGTGTATTTGATCAGATGCTGACTCCTGGGCCTGACTCCAAATCTCCTGAATCATAAACTGTTGAGATGGGACACTTTCAATGATGGTCTTAACTTCTACTTGATACACTTAAAGATTACAAAGAAAGTGAGCACCAAATAAATAAAGCCTACAAGGTTAAAAAGGCAAAACTGATTTTTTTCCATGTGTTCATTAGATAATGAAAGAACCTGTGGAATCTTTGAAGCTGTCTGGCTCGGGCCATACCTGGCAGTGTGTGTTACTAAGGTCTGGCTTCGCCATCTAATCTGGTCAACAGCCTCATGATGTCCTGTTTCGGGCCTCTTCTGCTCTCTTCAGACAATAGGGGGGTACTGCAAACATCTAGACTCAGGGGTGTTCAAAACTATTCAAGCTTAGCAGTAGGCACCTCACAGAATAAATGAAGATGATAAAGCTAGGAAAAGCCTTTGCTTTTGCTTTGGGAAGAGGGCAACGGGAGTAAGAGGCTTAATGTTTGAGCTTCTTACAATATGATGGTGGTGAAATGAAGGTCATGTCTCTTTTTGTCTCTAAATTGTAGTACAGGTTCCAGAACATACAACCAACGTCATTAGAGAACTGAAGTACAAAGGACCACACCAGAAGGGGCACAGTTTCCTCTTCAGTATTAAAATCACTGAGTAGATGAGTGTTCAGGAGGGATCCTGCACACAGTAATATTGATCCTAAGGCTATAAGAAAGACAAGATAGGAGTCAAAAGCATAGATGGGACTATATGATTCTGATTTTCCCAAGAGACATGTAGATGCTGGAATATGAACTGGCAACATTGATGGGGCCTGTAGAAGAAGTTTTAATGCATATTTTTCATGTAAGTTGTCTTAGATCTAATTCAAAGGAGCAGTGATCACAAACAGCAGGCTTAGGAGCAAATTAGGTCAGCTATACATTCCCTTTCTCCTGTTGCAGGACGACTCACTATGCATCTCCCGGGAAGCATGGAGCTGGGGCAAGTCTCATTTCTAGGATGTTTAAATTAAGGTCATTAAAGCCACAGAACACATAAGTTTTCTTCTTGTTTATTCAATACCCTAATCCTTCATCCATCTACAGTTGATCAATGGTCCTAAGGTTGAGAGAAGTACAGCTTTCATAGACATTATGTGACCTTTCTGAGATGCTGTGTGTGAAAAGTCATAATAAACTGGGCTTGGTGCTACACAGCTGCAGTCCTGGCTTTCTGGGAAGCTGATGCAGGAGGGTCATAATTTTATGCCCAGACTTAGTAAGAACCTGCCTCCAAAATAAATAAATAAATAAATAAATACATACATACATACATACATACATACAATAAATGGCTGGTGATGTGGCTCAGTGCAGTGGCCCTTTGGTTCAATCCCCATCTCATGTGCATGGACACACACTTCACAAACTATAGTTCTTAGACTTCAGGAGACATGTCAGTGTCACACACACCAAACAGCTAATGCAAGTCACAGAAAGAAGGCTAAACATTAGGATAAGAGTGGGCATAAGGACATTTCCTTCATGGAAGAATGTTCTTATGCAGAATATAGTAAATTAAGTGACAGATCCTCCATAACCTCCAGGCCAGAAAAACTTAGAAATGCAGAGTTTCCAGTTTCTGACTAACTGATTTTAAAAAACCTCTCCAAAGCCTCCCATCTGGTCATCTGTCCAGGAGCGGGACAAAGAAGAAATGGGATGTGGAGTCACTTCTGGTGACAGCAGCTGTTCTCTTCTTCTTCTTATTTCCAGAAAATACTTGCCTAACTTCTTCCTTTCATCCAAAATTTTTGTTCTTTGACTTGCTGAAACTCTGTGCTCAGTTTGTACAGAATTGATGATTTCAGTGGTTGACTCAAAATTATTGGAGACTGTTCCTCTTTGAAATGTTTACTTAGATTGGATAGGTGTTTCTGATACTTTGATAAAATCTGCCTGTAAGACAAGGTTGACCTTGTTCATTTTCATAGGACTGATTTATAACTACTCATTCAGAAATAGTAATTATTATAGTATAGGTAGAATATTTCTTTGTAGGATTTGTGAATCTATTCTTTGAATTATTTAGGAATTCATTAATTTTGACTGCAAGTCTATTGACATTCATAATATTTTGCATTTTTAAATCTTTACTTTCCTCTTTAAATTCACAATATTTCTACTTTCTCTTTTTTTTTTCAATTTTTTCAGAAGTTCCGTTTCATTTCTATTTCCCCCACTAATCAGCTATTGGTTTTGTTGATCACCTTAATTCTTTGTTTTGCCCTTCATTGATTTCCGTTCATTCAGAGCACTGTCTTTTACTTCTCTGTTTTTCCAGTGTGAGCCGTCAAGCCTCTGTTGTACCTGGCAGTGGTCACTTCTCTGAGGTGCAGCCACTTGCTGTCCCGCACCCATTCATCTGTGCGCAGGTGGCCGGCCCCGCAGGCTGTCCCGACAAATGAGAATGCAGAAGTGTTCTCCTTCGCCTATGTTTGTTTTCTTCTTATCTCTCATCCTTCATGTGAAGCTAAGAAATGTTTGGCAATTACTTATAAGTTATCTGTCAAAAAGACACACTTCACCATTGTAATATACTGCTACACTCTTTTAAAAGTAATTGATGTGCTCTTCAGTATCAAATATATATTTGCTGCAAAGAATAACCAATCTAAAATTTCAGTATATCACGGCAAGGGAAACAATATGTTAGACTCATGAAAACATCACAAATATCTGGAGTTGTGTGCTTTTGAAAATTCATTATATTGTGAGCGCTATCTAACGGTTGGATACCTGTTTTCGACATTATACTTTTGAGGTCGGAGTTTTCAAATCTGAATATTGTCACTAAGGAGGAAAAAGGAGAGATCCTCTGCACCACTTCGTATCATCAGGTTCTTCAGAAGAGCAATTTGCCTTGATAATCAGTTATACTTTCTGAGCAGTCTGCTTGTAATCCATTTAAAGTTGTTCAAAGTTTGGAATCAGTTCAAATATAAAGAAAAAACAACGTCTAGGCTGAGCATTGAGTATTTTGAAGTTGAATTTGTGTTTTTTTAAAATATATTTTTTACTTAGTTTGTAAAAGATGGGTGTCCAAGTCAAATACTAAAAAGCCTGTGCTGTCCAGCCCGTCCCCCGGGTTGGATTTCAAATTCATCCTGGTGGCCTCAGCTAAGTTCCGGTCCCATGGCACCCGCCATGTGCTCTTGTCCCCAGGGTCTGAGGGTGTGGAGACACCTGTGCTGGGGGCTTGTGTACCTCCTCTCACTTTATTAGGGTGCCTATGCCTGTTTCAGGGGCTTCCACAGAAAGGCTAAGGCTTCCTTAGCCTGACCCAGAGAGCTGAGAGGTGACTAGCTCATGGGGACTCAGACCTGAAAGCCATGGCCTATCATATAAAATGTCTCTAGTCAGCAAGGCAACAAACATATTTATCCATAGAAGGTCTGCACTGACATTCTGAGATTGGGACTATGAATAAGACTGGGAATATGGTTATTTCCCTCTCATTTAGAAAATTTTATTATATTATCATAGTCCAAAACATGTTGGTGGAGATCTTGAAAGAAAAATTCAACAATTGCTACTTAATTCTTGATTCATGCCAGCATTTAGAATGAGTGAGGGCAATCATTCTGGATAATTGTTTCCCATTTGGATGTAGTCCAAGGTCAGAGAGGACCTTAAGGAAATTAATTCATTCTTACAATAGAAAGTTACGGCTCATGCCTGTAATCCCAGCACTTTGGAGGCAGAGGC
>PVIC010023419.1:0-26874 GCA_004025085.1 Thryonomys swinderianus | reverse complement strand
CTTTTTGAGACAGGGTCTTGCATTGTAGTTCAGGCTGGCCCTGAGCTCACTATGGTGCCCAGGCAAGCCGCCACGAACTCAGCAATCCTCCTGTCTCTGCCTCCCGAGTGCTGGGATTACAGGCGTGAGCCACCACATCCGGCATTGTGGTATGCGGTGTTGATTGTGGTATGTGGTAACCGGGGATCGAACTCAGGACCTTGCGCTTGCAAGGCAGGCGCTGGAACCACTGAGCTAACCCTCCGGCCCCAGAGACAATATTTACACATCAACTTTTAACTAAAATTCCACAACCAACCTGAGTGAGCTGGCCAAACCCGTCTGGCCATGAGGATTCTTTGATGGGGTCCTTAGGAAAGGTTGTAATGGGACTCCTGTCTCCATGCCGAAACACCTGAAAATGGATATGCAACAGGAAGGTCACAAATTTCACTTGGGTATTCAGCTTCTGCTTGTCAATTAGAATTTTTTCTAAACCTCTGTTTCTCAACTTTTGCTGTCCAGTGGACTTACCTGGGGAGTTTCAGAAAATTCTGAGGACAAGGTTTTATCCCTAATAGTTTTGAACTCTTTAGACTCAGGTATGGCTAGGACACTGAGATTTTAAAAACTTTCCCATGGAAGGAATAAATATGATACAGAAAGAAAATAAAAGAGCATGTATAAAGGGGGGAGGAGGGGGGAGTGGGTAGGGATATGGGTAAAAATGAGAATTAACTTGTGGCATATACTGGTACAAATTTCCCAATGTTATATGTGATTTTGAGATGTATATAAATTGTACCAATAAAGAATTCAATTAAAAAAAAACTTTCCCATGGACCAGCACCTGCCTCATAAGCACAAGGTCCCTGGTCTGATTCCTGGTAACCACATACAACAATATGGGGTATAGTGACTCACGCCCACCAGCAATCAGTACCACATACTACAGTGCCAGGAGTGTTGGTCCATGCCTGTTATTACAGCACTCAGGAGGCAGAGGCAGGAGGATTGCTGAGTTCAAGGCTTGCCTGGGCTACATGGTGAGCTCAGGGCCAGCCTGAACTACAAAGCAAGACCTTATCTCAAAAAACAAACAAACTTCCCCAAATACATCTCCAATTAAGAAGCACTATTTTGTGTTGAGGATGTAGCTCAGTGGTACAGAACTTGTTTAGCACGTCTGAAGCTCTAGGTTCCAACCCCAGCAATGCAAAATAAAAACAAAACCTATTTTTCTGAGCTTACTAATGCTTTTCTTGTATTGGAGGTAATGCTAGTACCAAGATAATAAAGATGTGCAGGTACTAAAAATAGTGGCTTTTAAGTCATGCGTTCAATTTGTAACCCTTTTGAGACAGTCCTCAGTTTTCAGGAGGTTGAGGGTAAGGGAATTACAGATAGAGCACTTAGATGAGTTAGTTCTCAACACCTTAATGGCACACATGTACATAATGCTACTTTGTTGTACATTTCCCATTTGGAGAGTATGAACTTTTGAAACCTGGGTATTTTAATTCTTAAATGCTTTAAGAGTAAGATACCAAGACACTCACAAAGCTATTTTATAAGCAAAAGATAATTAAAAAAGTACAAGATAGGGTCAATGACAGAGATAGAGTACTTGTCTAGCATGTACCAGGCACCAGGCCCTGGGTTCAAACCCCAGTATCACCAGCATAATTTAAATTGAACCAAACAAAACAAGAAGCACAAGACAAAATCTACACTGATTTTTTTTTTTTTGACAAGGTCTCCCTATGTTGGTAGCCCAGGCTGGCCTTGAGCTCCCAGCAATCTCCTTGCTTCTGCTTCACAAGTGATGAGATTATAGGAATGTACCAGCATGCTCATTAGCAAGTATTTTTATTTTTTAAAAATTTGAATCTTTTTTATGTCTTTTTTAAAATTTATTTTTATCTTTATTGGTACATTGTATATACACATCATGATCACACTCAATATTGGGAATTTGTACCAGTACATGACATGATTTAATTCTCATTTTTCCCCTTCCCCTACCCACCCTGCAGACCCCTGCCCCTATACTAGCAAGTATTTTTAATAGAGAGGAAGGTTGCATGATATTTTGCTGTATCTAGCTTACCTGTATCTGTCACTTGTACTACTGGTTGTTTCACTAAAACGTAAGCCAAGATGGATGTTCTTTGAAACTATTCTACTAACAGTTCAATGTTGATCAAATAAAGAACTGTCTCAAACTTCTGTTAGATTTGAGAAGGGATTCTGACTGTGAGACAGCTTTCTTCTAACACCTGGGTTATATCTCTGGCATCTAAATAAAACTGATCTTTGGATTCCCTACACCAGTGAGATGCTAAACCCTCAATAGAACAGACTGCAGAAAACAGAGGAGCACTGGGTGTGGTGATGCACATTTGTAATCCCAGCAGAAGGAAGCTGAGGCAGGAAGATCAAGAGTTCAAGGCCAGCATGGACCACATAGGAAGTTCAAAACCAGTTTGAAACACAGCAGGCTTTTGTCTCAAAACAAGACAAAGCAAGAAAGACAGAAATAGAGGGACAGTGCTGCAGTGGATTGTAATAAACTGTTTCTGTCAGGTAAGAATTATGTCATTGAAGGTTGCCCTCCAGGCAAGAAGTACACTTGTGTGTGTTATTGTTTTCTAAAGTTGACTAGGTGGTGATCAGGAGCTACCAAGGTTAACCATCAGTGCCTTTGTTTTCTACAATCAAAACCCACCCAGAAGAGACGATTTACATCCTAAGCAATTGTGCAGCAAACATTCCCAGATCTGAGCAATAAAAGTTCTTACTTGGTTTCAATAGATTACCAAGCCCATACTATTCCCAAGACTTCTCAACCTTAGCTCTGTTGACATTCTGGGCCGTATACTCTTTGTTGTAGAATCTGACCTGTGCACTGCAGGAGGTTTGTAGACCTTGGGTTCTATTAAGCAGTCAGCAATATTCTTGTGTTGTAATAGCAGAAAAAGCCAACTGCCTCTCTGACCCCTGTCTTCTTCTTTTTTGAGGGGTGGCAGGGTCTCATTTTGTAGTTCAGGTTGGCTCTGAGCTCACGATGTAGTCCAGGAAAGCCTCAAACTCAGCAATCCTCCTGCCTCTGCCTCCTGAATGTTGGGATTACAGGCATTAGCCACCGTGCTCAGTATTGTGGTACTGATTGCTGGTGGGCATGAGTTGCCACACTTTGCATTGTGGTACATGGTTATCAGGGATTGAACTCGAGACCTTGAGCTTGCAGGCACACAGCAGAACCACTGAACTAACTCCTTGGCACTCCCCCATCTTTTAGAAGTGTGAATAATAAAAAAAAAAGGTACATGTTGCTTCTAAATCCATGCCAGGGAAAAGCAGTTTCATAAAAACATGATGGTGTGTCTTCATCCACCTTCTTTACTAGATTTGGCACCAAACTGAAAGATCTAGCTCTTCTCCAAAGTCAAAATAACTGTGAAGGTAGGTGCTTTGAATTGATGCAGGACACTGAGGCAGATGTGATAATGTGATTAAAGTCCCTCATGAAAGAAGCCTCTGGAACTGCTTCCGAAAGTGGCAAGAACAAGGTGAGTGTGTTCAGAGTGAAGGGGAACACTCTGAGAAGGATTAATGGCAGTGTGACTTTTACTCTAATACATTTTTTAAAATGTAAACACATATGTATCTTTTGGTCATACTTATATCTTCAACTGGAACAGGGGAAAACACATGAAGAAGTCCTGGATGGGGGTTTCATTTTTCCAGCAGTTCCCTGGCTTGCCTGCCAGCTTTATACAGGGGCTTATGATTTTCATGGTTGTTAACAACAAGGTGTGGTGCCTGCGGTCCTTTTTGTTCCCTGCTTGCCCTTCCTTCCTGTTTTCCCTCTTTGCTTCTAAAATGGTGAGTCTGTGCCTGGATTAGACTAGAGTCCCATGAACCATCGCATTGTCTTTTCAGGTCTGGAACCCAGGACAAACCATAAACTTTGGGTGGATTCTCTCAGTCCCACAAGGCATCTGGTCTCTTGCTGTTCAATTCCTTTCCTTTTTTTTTAAAATTGAATTCTTTATTGGTACAATTTATATACATTTCACAATCGCACATAATATTGGGGAATTTGTACCAATATATGACACAAGTTAATTCTCATTTTTACCCATACCCCTACCCACCCACACCTCCTCACCCCCTATATACATGGTCTTTTATTTTCTTTCAGAATCATATTTATTCCTTCCCCTCATTACATTCCCACACCAAATTTCCTTTGCAGATTTCCCATTCTACAAAAACTGTCATATTTTCTAGAGCTCATTTGCATCTACAGGTGCTCATATCAAAGAGAAGATCCAGGATTTGCCTATCTGTGATCTATTTATTTCACTTATTAGTGTGTCCTCCAGGTGTATCCATTTGCACATAAATAAATCAATTTTGTCATTCTTTATGGCAGAATAATACTCCATTTTATAAAAAAAAAACACATCTTTATCCAGTCTCCAGTTGATGGGCATTTGGGTTGCTTCCAAGATTAAGCTATCTTTGACAAAGGAGCCAAACATCCTCAATGGAGGAAAGACAGCCTCTTTAACAAATGGTCCTGGAAAAACTGGGCTTTAACCTGCCAAAAACTAAAGCTAGACCTATCTCTTTCACCATGCACAAAACTAAACTCACAATGGATACGAGACTTAAACATTAAAACAGAAACAATAAGCCTGCTGGAAAACAGGTTAGGTAAAACTCTTGGAGACATTGGCTTAGGCAGAGACTTTATGAATAAAACCTCCATAGCACAAGAACTAGCAGAAAGAATTAACAAATGGGATCTCATCCGGCTGAAAAGCTTTTGCATAGCAAAAGAAGTCACTGGCACTGCTAAAAGACAACCAACAACATGGGAAAAATCTTTATTTGCTGTGTATCAGACAAAGGGCTATTATCTACAATATATAAAGAACTCAAACAGATCAGCCTCCCCAAGTTTAAAGACCCAATTCAAAAATGGGCATCTGAAATGAACAGACACTTCTCAGAGGCAGAAGTCAAAGCAGCTAAGAAGCATATGAAGAAATGTTCAACATCACTGGTCATTTGAGAGATGAAAATGAAAACAACAGTGAGATTTCATCTCACTCCACAAAGAATGGCCGTGATTGCAAAATCAACCAACAATAAATGCTGGCAAGGCTGTGGGGAGAAAGGAACCCTTCTCCACTGTAGGTGGGATTGCAGACTTGTGCAACCATTGTGGAGATCTGTGTGGAGATTTCTCAGAAAACTAGGACTAGGTAACCCATTTGACCCTGCTATCCCCTGCTAGGAATATACCCAAAAGAATTTTTAAAAAATCACATTGGAAAGACAGATGTACACCCTTGTTCATAGCAATTCTTTTCCCTTTTACTAGGTTATATGCTAAGTCTTGGAGAATCTCTTAATGCACAGAGATTATCCTAAATGAAACCTGTTTTATTTTGTTCTTTTAGAACTAGGAAATAAATCTAATAATAAAGAGGATTAAAAAGTAAAATGGAGTGGGGTGTAGTGACTCACACATGTAATCCCAGCTATTTAGGAGGCTGAGAGAGGAGGACTGTAAATTGGAGGGCAGTCTGAGAAAGGTAGAGAAACCCTGTCTCAAAATAAAATACAAAAGGCCTGAGGATAGGGTTCAGTGGTAAACAACACCAAGTTCAATGCCTAGCACAGAAGAAAGAAAACAAAGAAAAACAGACCAAACAGTATGAAGGGAAGCTAACTGTTTAGAAAAACAGTCAATGTGAAAATACATACTGCATTCATCGTCGAGGAGGGTGGGACAAGACTAACATGATTTTTATCTAGGACTCAGGAAAAATAAGCCGATAGGAAAGAGAAGTGTTGGAAACTGCATTGCACTGTTTTCAAGCTATAAATATAACAGAAAAGGTCTGGCTTTCCCACCCCTTAGGCCAGGTTTCAAACCTCTACTTTATCAATGACCAGGTGACTCTGGGAAAATAATCAGGTTCTACACACTTCAATTTTCCTCTCTGTATAATGAGAAAATCATTATTTACTAGGCAAGAGCAACATGAGAATTAAATATGTAATATATACGTAAGGTTACCAGTATAGTACTGAGTACACCAAGATGCATTTAACACAACAGACTCACTATTGCATTTGGTACTATTACTGTTGTTATTATATTATTCATACACTTAATTTAGCTATCTTATAAATTCCTTTCCTAGTGGCAATAATTGACATCATATATCAGGTAATGATGGAATTACCTGTTGAGCAAAAGGAAATACAGCCCTCGCCTTTAAGAAACACCTTTATTACTTTCTAATAATCTATTCTCTACTCCTATTTACACACAAGAAATAATTGGGAGTTGGGTATAATGACGGACTTCCATGGGCCCCACACAGGAGTCTGGGAGGTTGAGGCAGGAGGATCACAAGTTTGAGGCCAGCCTCCGAAACTTAGGTGTTTAGCTAACAAAACAAAACAAAAAATAAAAACAAGGCTGGGGTTCTAGCTTAGTGTGAAGGTCCAGTAATACACACACACACACACACACACACACACACACACACACACATGCTTGCATGCACATGCAAACACACCAACATAATTAGTTCATTAATCCTTTAGATTTAGGACACTTTGACATCTTCAATGCCTAGAGTGGCAATCTGATTGGCTGAAATGTCTTGAGCCAAACACAATTTTCAATTTGCTCCCTTGAGAGTTTGCCAAATGCATCAGGACAGAACAGGGAGATGTTCCTGTGTGTAAGCTGAGCTGATCTCCTACCTGGCCTGGCACCATGGCTCAGGGCCCAATGCTTTCCCAGCAAACATCTTGAAAGAACCTGCATGTCCCCAGAGACAACTATGCCACCCCTTAGCTCAGGTGATGAGACAGCCACATAGCAAAGGAGAAAGATGGCAGGGAAGCTTGTTTTCATTCTGCTGTGGATAGTTTTACATGCTTTATCTTCTTAGAAGACAAACCACAAATTCTATGCCACCAGAACACCTGGTGTGCAGGGTCCTCAGTGTACTGAAGGTAAACTCTAGCTCCTTTCTTATTACTCAGGTTTATGCCAAGATAATATTAGAGACCTCCAGGGAAAATTTGAAGATTCAAAATACAAATAGTAAAGTGCCTAGCATCTGGAGGATGCTCATAATCCATTAGCTAGAACTAGATTTCTACTTTAATAGAATTGAAAAAAAAGGCAGTTTGTGGGTCTTGAAATGTACATGCCTATGACCAAAGGTATTGTCCAAACATGAATAATGATGATAAATGTGAACTAAAGGGCAATAGCCTTTTCCGCACATTGTCATGAAGGATCAGAAAGTCAAAGGGCAAAATCTGTGTAACTCTTGCAGTTACATTTTGAATGTATATTTCTCCAGTTTGTATTAGATCAGATGCTCAAAACTGGTAAGAAAACTCCTGAACTTAAAACAAAAGATGTGTCAATACTTTATTCTTTTGACATTAAAGAGAAATATGGAGAAAAAGCTGGCATTTCAGGTGAGTATTTTTGTTTTGTTTCATTTTGATTTTTGAGGCAGGGTCTTGTTATGTAGTTCAGGCTGGCCTTGAACTAACTTTGTAGCTCAAGTTGGCCTTGAACTGGTGGCAATCCACCTGCTTCATCCTCCCAATTATAGGGGTTGTGCGGAAGTTGGCATTTTAATTAACTGGTTATATAAAAATCATAAAACACCCATATAGGGTATGTTGCTCCATATATAGTATAATAGTGATAATTATAATGTTTGGGGCATTTACTAGAAAGGCTTGCTCATAAGTACTTTTTATGTATTAACTCAAGTAAGCCTCATCACAACTCCATGAGGTTCTATTATTCTCATTTATAGTAAGATGACACTGAGGCACAGACAGATTAAGTTACTCATCTAAAATCACACAGGTCATAAGGGGCTGAGCTGAGATTCAAATCTAGGCTCTCTGGGCCCTTGCTCTCAACTACTCTGCCATTGTATAGTATGGACTGTTCTAATGTCTTTGATGTTTATGCCTCAAATTTATTTCTAACTTTTAAAATATTTAATGACTTTTACATATCTTACCTTCATTGTGTCATCATTTTTTGTAATCTAAATTTGAAACAGGATCATTTTTGTCTTTCTTCTTGTATTCACATTTGATCAACAGGGATTCTATTTATACAATTTTGAAATAGTACTCATTTTCCATTTGTACTGCTTTCTAATCCAATTTAGTTCTTCACAATGCTTTGTGTGAACTGTGGTCATAGCATTTTCTGTTCTCACATCTTACATCTTCCTCCTCAAATCATACCTGACACATAACTATGTCTCCCCAAAGACAAAGTAAACTAAAATTCTATGGTGGGGATCCCAAGAGTATAAGCAAGCTAAGTAGTCTAAGGTCTAGTCTAAGGTCTAGTAGATGACAGTGTTTTTTCTTTGTTTTCCCCAAATCACACAATTACCCTTATTAAACTGATCAATTCTAGAATAATGTTTATTCATTTAGAACTTTGACGACATTATGCCAAGTAAAAGAAGGTAAAAAAAAAAGGTATTATAGAATAGTTCAACTCACAGAGATAGAGAGTAGAGTGGAGGTTGCCAAGTATTAGAGGGAGGGAAAAATAGTTATCAATTAGAGGGCATGGAGCTTCAGTTTTTCAGAATGAAAAGGGTTCCAGATGTGGATGGTGATAAAGAGAATACAACATCTAAATGCATATGATGATATTGTACTCTATACTTAAAATTAATTAAGATGGCATTTTATATTGTATATTTTTACTACAATTTAAAAAACAGGTAGAGATAGTGAGATTAGTGTTTGGAGGCAATATCCCTCAGGATACCATGACTTGGGTAGGAATTCTTCATGAAGAAGTCAGCCATACAGAATGAAGTCAAGCAGGAGAAGGAGAACCTGACTCATCATCCCTTTCTCTATAAAGCCCCAGTGGAATGAGGTGAGCTTTCTGTCTGAAATCACTTTGTGGCGTCATGCTGGCATAAGGGAGAGATATGTTTTAAGTGGTGCTTCTCTATTTCTGGCGGAGTAATGCGATGCATGAAATTACATTTAAAAAGCTGAGAGGGTGCATGTGGGAAATGAGTGGGCATGCAGAGGAAAGAGGGTTGGCCCTGAGCGATCATTATTAATCTGGTTGATGGATACACTAGGACTTACTATTGTCTCTGCGTAACATGAAAAATAGAAATTCTCTGAGGTCTCTCAGGGAATAGGGAGAAGTGGACACCGTGGTCATGTTAGGAAACTATTTACTAGATCCTTTTCTTGAAGGCCACAGTACCTATCAAAGACCGAGTAGCACCACTAAGAGATCTTTTAATTCAGTTCACCCCATATTTTGTCCCCAAAGCTGACTTGGCTTTGGAAACCCATTTTTTTTCTCATGCAACATCTGTTACCAAATCATTGCTGGGTGTGGTAACATACACCTGTAATCCCAGTTCTCTGGGAGGCTGAGGCAGGAGGATCAAAAGTTTGGACAGTTTAGTGAATCAACACAATTTTATCTTAAAAAAATGGGATACAGCTCAGTGTGAAAGTCTTGAGTTCAGTCTCTAATTACCACCTCTCACCCCAAGTTCAGAGCGTAACTATTCATAGGGAAAAATAAGAACGAAGGCCAGTTTCTTGTTCTTTCTGCCAAGGACAGTTTTTCAAAGTTGGATAAGACTTATTTTTCCAGGATCACAGAGGAAAAGCAAGGAAATCATTTACTGATTCCCAGTCATACAAATAACAGTAAACTTCCCAGGGATCTCAGGCCAGCTCTCTTATCTGAATTATGCACACACTATAGACTAGATCTGGTGATTAGTGGCATGGCTGTGGTTCAGACATCTTGGGTTCAAATTTTGTCTTTACTATTCCAGCTATATGATTATAAAGCAGTTGTTTAAACTCTTTGTGTCTCATGTCCTCATCTATAAAATAAGAATATAAGCTTTAAAACCCCCTTTTAGAATGATTGCCAAACTTACAAAATAAAAATATAGGATGCCCAATATTGCATAGGACATTCTTTGACTACAGATTATTCTCTGCTCTTCTGAAATTGAAATTCTACGGGTTGTCCTATGTTTTGTCTGCAGTTCAACTTTATAAGACCTTTGAGAAAATTATGTGACACAATCCATACTGAGCTCTCAGAACAGTGCTTGGTATGAAGTAAGTACCTTGACTTTTTTTCTTTTATTCTAGTCTTCCTACTGATTTTCCAAGTAGTTTCCTGAATATACAGTCTAACCACTGATAGTCAAATATAAAAAAGAAGAAAGCAGTATCTTCTGGCTTAAGTCATGAGAGTTTGTTTTAAGGGCCAAGGAAGATGCATTAAATTATTCTTCATTTACCATTAATGGAAAGAAGCTATGGTAGAAAAAATAATTCATATTAATTCCATGTAATACTTGTTAATTCTTAGATAACTACCTTTGCATTTTGGTCTTCCCTAGGGAAGAATTAACTTGTAGTCCCTGAATATACTTTCACTGAGAATGGAGAGGGGCAAAGGAAACTCACAATTTGATACAAATTATTTGAAATTGGGGGCAAAATAGAGCGGAGAGAATCAACCTTATGCAATTAACTGGTGGTTCCTGTAAAATCACAAAGAAATTGGCACTCAACCAGCCTGCCCCAGGTTTACAGTATGACAGGAATGGCAGACTCAGGACGGTTTCCACAGTCCCCAGACTTGGTTTCTATTGAACATGTAGGCAAGGAGATCCTAAATCACAGCAGCCTAGCTCAAAAGTTTCCCTGTGGAAGGTACGTGATATGAAGCTGTGCCTGCAGCGCAGAAGCCTGACAGGTGGCAAATCTCTGGTACATACACTGATGATGTGTTTCCTTTTTTCTTTTCTTGTTTGACTCATGACCTACTAAAGATTAACTGTATGAAGAATCAAGATTTACATAAGCTGGGTTATCAGATTAATTGTAGAAAATAAAGAGAAAGTTGTGAATACGCCAGGCTGAGAAAACAGAAATTTCATGTTTAAGTTTTAAGTAAAAGGTTGCTTCTTCCAAATAATAAAAATAAAGGCTGAATATTCCTACCGAAAGACAGTTTACTGTCAGTCCACTTTAATTGTATCAGATAAAAAAATTTAAGGATCCAGAAAGAGCAAGAGAGCCTGTGAAAGATAAGGAGTATCTCAAAGGCGGGGGCGGGGGGAGAGGGAGAGAGGGAGAGAGAGAGAGAGAGAGAGAGAGAGAGAGAGAGAGAGAGAGAGAGAGAGAGAGAGGAGTCTTATATGGAAAATCAGATTCTCATGTAACATGTAAATTCCCTTTACTTGGCACATCTTGTTTCCATATATTTCTGAACAGCACATTTACTCTCCTGACACATCCATGCATCAACCACTCCTCCCCCTTCTCTGTAACTCGTCAGGCACAGCACGGAAGGCAAAACCATGACTTCAGTGATCAACAACCTATGTGAGGTCTCAAAAACAACGAATATAGTTTCTCTTTTGTGCTACAGAAGCTGTTTGCAAACAACTGCCCTAATTGTTTGATAAACATAAAGGAAAAGAGCTACTTAATTTGAGAGAAGAAATTCCTCTTGTTTTGGATCACAAACAAATAATCATGAAGTCATATGGGGCCGGATTAGCTCCCACTGTATAAAGAGCACCGGGGGCTGCTTCTCTCTCATCTACTGAACCCAAATTCAAGGTGGTTGCAAAGTAATCAAATACTAGTTGAAGGTAAAGAAAAGAGAAAAGAAAAAAGAAAGGAAAAAGTACAACTTTTTTGTTAAGACACACACGCAATGTCTTCATCAAGAGGAACTTGCCAAACTCGATTCGTGGCTGAGTCCTAACAGAGCCCTGTCGCTGGGAGACAACGGAAAGGTGAAATGAAACCCAATACTTAGGTTTCCAGACCCCCTAGGATCAGTGCACTAGGGATAGCGAGGAGAGAGTAAACTCACCGCCGACACAAACTTCAGCTCCTTGGCTTGAGCAGCCCTGTCCAGCCAGAGGCCAAGCAGAAGCAGGAGGCTAAGGCTGAGACTTGCCCCGGAGGCGCCGAGCGGGGCGGCTTGCATGCTGGGAGAGTTGCTTCTGGCAGGAGTCAGGAGGTGTTGCTCACACTTCAGGAGTCTTCAGAGAGGGAAGCAAGCTCTTTAATCAAGGATTGACAGGGAGGGAGGAGCCACACATAAATAATAAAAAGTCCAGGAAGCTAGAGGCAGAGCTTGGCATACAAATAATGTCATGTAATTCTTGAGTTTGAGATCACAGTCGCCTCTGTCTCAATAAGGAGCACGGAAGCTGGTGCTCGGGGTCACAGAGCACGGCAGCAGATGTTTATTTTCCTGTTTTTAGTTCACCTTTACCTAGTGTTGAGTACTGAACCCAGGGGCTTGTGCTGGGCCACACTCCAGCCCTTTATGTATCTTTTAAATTTTGAAACAGAGTCTTTTTAATATGCTCAGGTGGGACTCAGACTTGCCTCAGCCTCCCACGTTCTGGGGTTACAGGTTCAAGCCCCTACGCCTGGTTTACCTTCATCTTTTCTTTAGATGAGTTGTGGTGAAGCACTGACTGTGGCTATCACTTGGGAAGGGATTCAGTCCTGGGTTTAGTAGTCTTAGGCCAGAAAGTCTTGTTAAAAGGTGTTTAAAAGTTGAGGAAATTAGAGTAAGAACAAGTTTATGTTGAAAATTTTAGTCACCTCTTAAGATGTTTGTGAATCACTTGGGGAACTTCAAAATTAGGATGGGAAGTCCCTCTTCAAACCTGGCAGAGTTTGAAACACCAAGAAACCAAACAAACCCACAACTCTACGTTATCAGTCATCAACCCTGGCCGTCCACCTTTCATTCTGGTGAGGCATGTGCTGGCCTCTCCAGCCATGATCTCACTGGGCATGCTATGAAAGATGATCTGGACTGATGGAATTTAGCTTTCCATTTTTCCCAGCTTATGAGTCTCATCATAGGTTAAAACAATATAGATTTGAGTCACATGCTGAAATTCTCCCGGTATTTCCAGCAGAGTGTTGGCCCAAAGGGCAGTGGGAAAACATTGGTTTTCCTTTAAGCTTTTTCCTGGGTCCTTATACTTACCTGGGATGGGTGGTATCTGTTGTTAGGTGATCATGGCCGGCACACTGTGTGGGAGAGCCATGGTTCTTCCGTTTTGGGAAATAGAAGAATTAGTGTGGTAGGATTAGATATTCAGAGAACTTGTGACCTCTTTGCCAGCACACCCTCCACCTGCTAGTCCCTCCTGTCATTTTCAGTGAGTGAGGTTTTTTTTTTTTTTGAGACAGGGTCTCACTTTGTTCAGGCTGTTCCTGAGCTCACTGTGTAGCCCAGGAGAGCCTCAAACTCAGCAGTCCTCTGCCTCTGCCTCTGCCTCCCGAGTGCTGGGATTTCAGGTGTGAGCCACTATGCCTGTAGTATGTGGTACCTTTTGCTGATGGATGTGAGCCACCATGCCTGGTATTGTATGTGCCTACCTGGATCAAACCAGGGACCTTGGGCTTGCTAGGCAAGTGCTGGAACCACTGAGCTAAATCTCTGGCTCAGTGGGTGAAGTTTTCGAGGAGATGGGTACAAGGTAAAAGGAAATAAGATTGAAAGGTTGGCCAGTTCAGATAGACACAAAATTGCCATACTCATCTCTGCTGTATGCACCAGGAGATCTGAGAAAGGGACCTCTGCCACCTACTCATAGCTCCTGGCTTCATTCTGATGGATGCCCTCCAATCATACCAGATGCCTAATTCTGTTGAGTGTCTTATTTTCATCCTTTTCAGCTTGGCTCCCTTTTCTCTGTCTCCTTCTTTATTTGTATTGATGCCTGAAACTATTTTAGCTATGGCTTTGCCTTTCTTCATATTAATAATTCTAAGTCTCTACACTGCCTGTGCTACATTGCATGGTTGGATAGACCTTTCCGACCCAGACCCTACTTTCTCTGAGATGCTCCTTTGAGCTCTTCTAGCCTTCCATGAGAACAACAGTAATAGTGAACATTTTCTGAGAGAGGCAGAAAAGAGCTGTTTGAATTGATTACCACTCAACTCATATTTACTTTCAGCTGAACAAGTGGAGGAGGGTTTATGTTTTGTGTTTCTCAGGCATCAACCAACTTCTACTATGACCCTCAAGTTCTAAGGGCAAGAGTAGAATCAGGATGCACATGGAGAGTCTTGAGAAACCCAGCTGCCACAAAATTGGGTCTGAAAGATCCCCAACACAGACAAAACTCAGGTGTGAATCCTCTTAAGTATTTTGAGCCCTGGACTCAAAAGGTTTGGGGAAGAATTAAGGAGCTTCTGGGATATACATGTGGAGAGGGTAACATCAAAAGTGAGACCTGAAAACAAGGTTGAGATATCTTTATCGAAGAGTGGAGTGTGTCCGCAGTTTTCCATGATTAGTAGAACTCATTGGCTAAGTGACTTACATTCTCATCCAGTACTCTTTTTTGTTTGTATGTCAAATGTTCAGCCTCTAATCATCATGATGTTAAGAAGCTACACACTTGGAGAAAGTTGAGCTTTTTGGAAAGCAGACTGCCAGACAGAGACCAACATGCAGGGAGTTTATTAGGAGGTACTTCCGGGATCGGTACCAGTAGGAGGAAGAGACATAAGCAGGTCTGGGTGGAGTGGAAGTTGGACTGTGAGGCAGTGTTAATGAAGGCCTCAGCTGACTCTGCTAGATGTTCTGAAGAGGGGAGGGACTTTGGCGTTGTCCCGAATCCCTGTGGGGAGCCAGGCCTTTTCAATCAATCCCTGCACTGGTTGGCTGGGCACTGGGTACAGCCTGGCTCCAATGGGGAGTGTGACTGGGGTAGGTGCTGGTGGTTGACTTCCAACAAAGTTCTCAAGCGGGCTGCCAGTGAGTGATGTCGGACAACTTTATAAGGACAGGTGTGTGTGTGTGTGGGGGGGGCACCGAATGGGGGGGCAGTAAATCTTGGTAGATCAAGGGCTATGAAAGTGCTAAGGACAAGTTTATGTTGAAAATTTTAGTCGCCTCTTAAGATGTTTGTGGAAGAATTAAGGAGCTTCTTCTGATAGGGAGAGTCTGCATTGCAGCTGAAACCCATCCATAGGTTTCTGGCTTTTCATCAGCTGGAAAGGCTCTGTTCCACCTGTCTGGATTCCTTTTCTCTTTACAAATCTATTACTTGACTCTCAGCAGCTTGTGGACTAGTGGGCACATAGTGGTATTGACTAATAAACTGAATTTAAAGGCCAATTTTTACCTCAGACCTCTATTATCACACGAGATGCTCTGAAGCAAAATTTAATGTTCGAGAGCTTTTAAAAGAAAATTCTCTTTCTACCACTAAGAGGCAATATGCATGAGTGTGTACAGCTCCCCAAAGTGAATATAATTACTTTATAGCAGAGAGATATACAAATAAAAGATCTTTTCTCTCAACCCATCAACTGTGTGTATGGGGACAATTTGCCTATGGTACAGAATAACTACTCTATTGTTTAATAGTAAGACAAATATGGGCTGGAGATTTAACTCAGTCATTCTGGTGCCTGCCTAGCAAGCACAAGGTCCCTGGTTTGATCCCTGGTAACCACACACAACAATATGGGGCATGGTGACTCATGTCCACCTGTAATCAATACCACATACCACAGTGTTGGGTGGTGGCTCATGCCTGTAATCCTACCACTTGGGAGGCAGAGGCAGGAGGATTGGTGAGTCTGAGGCTTGCCTGGGCTACATAGTGAGTTCAGAGCTAGCCTGAACTACAAGGTGAGACCCTGTCTCAAAAAAAAAAATAGACAAATATCCCTCAATATAACCAGTGACTGTGATGTTGACATGTCATTAAAGTAAGGTATATATACCTAGGAAATTTATGAAATTTACCAATACTTTCAAAGGTAAAAAACTGTAACAAGTGTTATTTCTACTTTTTAACATAAAGTGGGGAAAATAAACTTTATAGTAGAATTTTATTTTACAACAGGCTATTTTCAAGTGAAATATTATTTGGCCTTAAAAGGAGCAAAATGGCCCGGTATGGTGGCACAGGCCTGAAATCCCAGCACTCAGGAGGCTGAGGCAGGAGGATCACTGTGAGTTTGAGGCCAGCCTGGCCTACATAGTGAGACCCAATCTCAAATAAAACAAAACAAAATAAAACAAAAACAAACACGAGGAGCAAAATACTGACAGATGCTTCAACGTTGTTGAACCTTCAAGATACTATGTTAAGTGAAGGAAACCAGCAACAAAAGACACATATTATTGTTTCATTTATATTAAATATTTGAAATAGGAAAACCTTAGGAGATAGCTAGTAGATTAGTGAAAGGGATTGGTGTACTGTAATAGGTAAACTGTGGCCTCTATTTGAGCTGCTAAAATACACTCAGATTAATAGTAGTGATACATGCGTGACTTTGAGTATATTAAAACCCTTCCAAGGAACCTCTGCTGAGTCAGGCCCTTTCCCAGTTCCCAAGGTGGCTGCTGCCAGCAGGGGGCGCTCAGGTCCTTCCTAGCTTAGCTCCTACAAGGTGGCGGCTTCCTTCTTGAAAGTAAGCGAACCGAGGGCAGGAGAGAAACATCAACGACCATCTTTTCAGGACTTCGGGAACTTTATCATGTGTAAGAATCCCCTGGAAAGCTAATGAAAAAGATTCCTGGGCCTCCTCCCCAGAAATTCTGACTCAGTAGCTTCACATAAGGAACAGACCCCTCGCCAAGCCTTAAGGATGCCAAGGCCACAAGGAGGAAACATCAGTATCAATCTTATCTTTATTTAAAACATTGATCATTGGTTGATTAGGATTTGTTTAACATGAATTTTTTTTCAATACTAGGGATCTAACCCAGGACTTTGTGCTTGCCAGGCAGGTGCAGCACCACGGAGCTACATCCCCAACCTTTAACGTGAAGTTTTATTCTTTAAAAGGTTGGATTTAAAGTATTACTTGTTTTGACTTTGAGATTTATGGCACCCCTTGAACTGTGTGCCCAGAACGCATGTCTCTCTTCCTGCACTGCTTTGCGGTCATGCCTCTGAGTATTGGGGCTGCTCCTTCTTCCTTCTGAGTCAAAAATGACCCAGTTTTCTGCACAAGGAAATGCTGGGTGGGTAAGATAGAGTCGGCTTTTGATGCCTGCACCAAGCCTCCAGCACTGAAAGGGGCCAGTGCTTTGATCTATTTGGTTTTAGATCGAACAGAGTCGACTTCCAGCTATTCTTCAGACTTTCGTTACTTGCCTACCCTCCTTCCCCCCATAAACTTCTGCGTTTGTAATAAACCACCTCTTCCAGTCAGGACCAGCTAACCTGAGAGAATGGAGCTAATGGAGAAATTATCAAGGAGGTGGTGGAGGCAGGGAGGGTTCCACATTTCTTTTTCAAATCGATTTTATTGGTACATTTTATATACACATTATGAACGCAATCAACATTGAGCATTTGTACCTGTACACGACACAACTTCTCATTTTTCCCATTCTCTTCTCTCCCACAACCCCCCTACTCCTATATATACAAGCTTTGTTTCCTTTCTCTAATCATCAAATTTTTTCTTTCCCTTCTTTCCTTACCCCACTCTCCTTTCCCTTTGAATATTTTCTTTCTTTTTCTGTCTCTCTCTCTCTCTCTCTCTCTCTCTCTCTCTCTCTCTCTCTCTCTCTCTCTCTCTCCTCTCTCTCATCTTTCTTTTTTTTGAGACAGGGTCTTGCTTTGTAGTTCAGGCTGGCTCTGAGCTCACTATGTAGCCCAGGCAAGCCCAAGCAATTCTCCTGCCTCTGGCTCTCAAGTGGTGAGATAACAGGCATGAGCCATCATGCCTGGTCCTTTTGAATATTTTCTTATTACTTCACAATATTTATCATGCATTTTAGAACTCATTTACACCTTCAGTTTCTCATATCAGAGAAAAGATACAGTATTTACACATCTGTGACCTATTTATTTCACTTATGAGTATATCCTCAAGGCATATCCATTTGAGTATAAATGACTCAAATTTATCATTCTTTATGGCAGAGTAATACTCCATTTTATAAAAACCACATTTTCTTTATCCAGTCTTCAGTTGATGGCATTTGGGCTGTTTCCAAGATTTAGCTATCCCAAACAGAGCTGCTACAAACATAGGTGCACATATGTCACTGAAATATGTCTTTTAATTCTTTCATGTATATACCTAGCAGGGAAATAGCAGGGTCAAATGGGAGGGTCCCATGTTTCTGAAATCATCACTTAGAAGTCAACTGCAATTGTTCAGTATGTGTGAGAGATAGAGGAACTTGTGTTTTGCTACAGCCCATCTATACCTCATTTCAAGGACCTAATTACTGCCACAATCAGCCAAATACCCTCCTATGGCCATTTAAGCTTTAGCACAAAATTCTTTTTTTTTTTTTTTTTTGTGGTACCGGTGATTGAACTCAGGTCCTTGTGCATCCAAGGTTGACGTGGTACCACTTGAGTTAAATCCACAATGTGGGGAGCTGGTACAGGTTCATGACATATCTCAACTCTTCCTCCTCCCCTGTATCCCACTTTGCAAAAACTTTTTTGCAAGCATCAGATTCATTTTTATTTTCTAAGTCCCTATTAAGTTCATTATCCTACATATAGGTTAACAACAAGACTAACAGGTCAAAAGAACACATAAAATACATAAGACAATTTTATTAAGTCAAGATACACTTTTGTATACATTGCTCTTGCTAAATCACAATAACCTCTCTTTTTTTTCCCTATGGGCTATCTTTCTTTCTTTTCTTTTCTTTTTTTTAAGACAGGGTCTCGCTTTGTAGTTCAGGCTGGCCCTAAACTCATTATGTAGCCCAGTTAAGCCTCGAACTCAGCAATCCTCATCTCTGCCTCCCAAATGCTGGGATTACAGGCGTGAGTCACCACGCCCAGCACTGTGGTATGTGGTATTGATGGCTGGTGGGCGTGAGTCACCACGCCCAACATTATATGTGGTTACCAGGATCGAACTCAGGACCTTGCATTTGCGAGTCAGGCGCCGGAACCACTGAGCTAAATCTCTGGCCCTATCTTTCATTTTATACTTTTTATTTATTTATGTATTTATTGAGACAGGGTCTTGTTGTGTAGTCCAGGCTGGCGTCAAACTCGTGGAAACCCATCCGCCTCAGCCTCCTGAGTGCTGAGATTACAGGCATATGCTACCATGCCTAGCTGTACTTTATTTATATCTTGAGTTCCTCAAATAAGAGATACCATGTAACATTTAAGTATATGAGTCTGATTTACTTCACTTAACATTAGGGTCTCAAGGTACATCCATTTTCCTACACATCACTGAAGTTTATTCTTCTTCATGGGAGAGGAATACTCCATTATTTGAGCATAGCACATTTCTTGATTCATCTGTTGATTGACATATAGGCTGCTTCCAAGATTTGGCTATTATGAATTTAACTCTTCTGAGAAGATATCTAGTCGAGGAAGAGGTGGGTCAAATGGAGCCTCTAGTTTTAGTTTTTTGAGGAATCTCTGTACAGACTTCCATAGTGGTTGTACCAGTTTACAACCACATCACCATGAAGATGCCTCTCCAGCCCCCTGAATAGCACAGCCTCTAACTTTTGTTACTGATTGATTTCTTGATGGTAGCCATTCTTTCTGGAGTGAGATAGAACCTCAGTGTTGCTTTAATTTAATTTCTTGAATGATCATTGGTACTGAACATTTTTCATATATTTATTAGCCATTTTGTATTTCTTCATCTGAGAAGTAATGATTCATTTCAGATGTTGATTGGGTCTTTAAACTTAGGGGAGATTCTAAATTTTTTAGTTCCTTTTTTTTTTTTTTTTTGAGACAGGGTCTCTCTTTGTAGTTCAGGTTGGCCCTGAGCTCACTATATAGCCCAGGCAAGCCTTGAACTCAGCAGTCCTCCTGCCTCTGCCTCCTGAGTGCTGGGATTGCAGGCATGAGCCACCACTCCCAGCACTCTGGTATGTAGTACCGATCGCTGGTGGGTGTGAGTCACTGCACCTAGTATTGTTGTATGTAGTTACCAGAGATGGAACCAGGGACTTTGTGCTTGCTAGGCAGGTGCTGGAACCCCTGAGCTAAATCTCTGGCCCAGTTTTTGAGTTCTTTATATGTTCTAGATATTAATCCTTTGTCTGATGAGTGACTGACAATATTTCCCATCATTCTATGTGTTTAGTCTTCACTCTGTTGGTGGTTTCCTTTGCCACGCAGAAACTTGTGATCTCATGTGTTGATACTTAGTATTATTTCTTGTGCAACTGGGGTTCTGCTCAGAAAGTTTTTGCCTACACATTTGTTTTCTACTCTATCTTCCAGCAGATTGTTTCTATTTTAATATTTAGATCTTTTATCTATTTGATTTTAGTAGGGGTTTTTTGTTTGTTTACTTTTTTGAGACAGGGTCTTGCTGTGTAGTTCAGGTTGGTCTCAAATTCAGTATGTATTCAAGGCTTGCTACCAATTCACACTTATCTTCCTGCCTCAGCCTTCCGAGTACTAGAATTACAGGTGTGAGCCACCACACTTGACCATTTTCATTTATATTTAGTGCATGATGAGAGTTGTAGATCTAGCTTCAGCCTCTGCAGGTGGACAGCAAGTTTCCCCAGCACTGTTTGTTAAAGGGGCTGTCTCTCCTCTAGCAAAAGTATTTCGTTCCTTTGTCAAAGGTAAGGAATGTGCCAAGAGCTGTTCCACATCCTTTAGTCTGTTCCATTGATCCACAGTCAATACTATGTGGTTTTATTTTTCATTGTAGTGTTGTAGTAGAACTTAAATTCCAGGATTGCAAGGCCCCCTGCCTTGTCCTTATTTCCCAGAATTGCTTTTGCTATTCAAGGTCTCTTCTGATTCCATCTGAATTTTAGGATTACTTTCTCTAGTTCTGTGAGGAATGTCTTGATATTTTGATTGGGTTTAAGATAAATCTGTATAAGGCTTTTGGAAGTATAGACAT
The DNA here is from genome assembly GCA_004025085.1 of Thryonomys swinderianus. Classification (NCBI taxonomy): domain Eukaryota; kingdom Metazoa; phylum Chordata; class Mammalia; order Rodentia; family Thryonomyidae; genus Thryonomys; species Thryonomys swinderianus. The sequence goes on along the minus strand of PVIC010023419.1, from coordinate 5,895 downwards.
TTTCACCATATTGGTTCTGCTTATCCAGGAGCAGGGGATATCTTTCCATTTTCTGGTATCCTGTTCAATCTTTCCTTTTTTTCCTTTCTTTTTAATTTTTTTTTTAGAGTAATGTAGTTTTCAATATAGAGTTCTTTCACTTCATTGGTTAGGTTAATTTTTACTTCATTTTCAATGCTATTGTTTCCATAATTTCTTTCTTTTTTTTTTTTTTGAGACAGGGTCTCACTTTGTAGTTCAGGCTGGCTCTGGGCTCACTATGTAGCCTAGGCAAGCTTCAAACTCAGCAATCCTCCTGTCTCTGCCTCCCGAATGCTGGGATTACATAATTTCTTTCTTGATGAATTTGTTATTGATGTATAGGAACACTACTGATTTTTAGGTGCTGAGTTTGTATCCTGCTATACTACTGAGCTGGTTATTAATTTTAGTTTTTTTGTGGAAAGTTGCAGTCTTCTACATAGAGGATCATATCATCTATAAATAATGATAATTTTCTGCCTTTCCTAAACATATTTTTTAATTTATTCTCTTGCCTAATTACTCTGGCTAATGTTTTGGGTACTACACTGAACCAAAGTGGTGAAATTGGATATCCTTATCTTGTTCCTGATTTTATAGAGAAGGATTTCTGCTTCTTTCCATTTAATATGATGTTGACATTGGTTTTTCATAAATGATTTTTATCAGATTGAGATGAGGCACTTTCTACACTTATTTTCTTCAAGGTTTTGTTAGGGTTGTATTTTGGATTCTGTGAAAAGCTGTTTTTGTGTGTATCAGTTGAAATGATCATGTAATATTTCTCCTTGCTTCTGTTTATGTGATGTGTTACATTTATTGACTTGTCTATGTGGATCCAGTCCTTAATCCCTAGGATGAGACCTACTAGGTTATGATATATAATATTTTTGAGGCTATATTACCTCTTGTTTGCAGTATAATGTTGAAGATTTTTAAAAAAATTCTTTATTGGTACAATTTATATACATCTCACAATCATAACTTCGGGGAATTTGTACCAGTATATGACACAAGTTAGTTCATATTTTTACCCATATCCCTACCCACCCCCCCACCCCCTTATACATGCTCTTTTATTTTTTTTCAGAATCATATTTATTCCTTCCCCTCATTAAATTCCCACACCAAATTTCCTTTGGAAACTTCACATTCTACAAAAACTGTCATACTTTCTAGCGCTCATTTGCATCTACAGGTGTTCATATCAAAGAAAAGATCTGGTATTTGTCTATCTGTGATCTACTTATTTCACTTATTAGTGTGTCCTCCAGGTGTATCCATTTGCACATAAATGAATCAATCTTGTCATTCTTTATGGCAGAATAATACTCCATTTAATAAAAAAAGACATCTTCTTTATCCAGTCTCCAGTTGATGGGCATTTGGTTTTTTTTCCAAGATTGAGCTATCATGAATTGAGCTGCTATGAACAATGGTTACATCTGTCTTTCCAATGTGATTTTTAAAATTCTTTTGGGTATATTCCAGGGGAATAGCAGGGTCAAATAGGACCCCTAGTCCTAATTTTCTGAGAAATCTCCACACACATCTCTACAATGATTGCACAAGTCTACAATTCCACCAGCAGTGGAGAAGGGTTCCTTTCTCTCCACAGCCTCACCAGTATTTATTGTTGGTTGATTTTGTTGAAGATTTTTGTATCACATCCATTAAAGAAATAATGGTTAGATCCTTTTCTGGTTTCTATTTTGTTTTGTTTTGCAGTACGAGGGATTGAACTCAGGCCCTTGTGCCTCCAAGATTTGCGTGGTACCACTTGAGCTAAGTCTCCAGCCCCCTTTTCTGGTTTTTGAGTCTTGGTAGTGACAGCTTCTAGAGATGTCTTGGGGAATACTTCTTTTTTTGATTTCATTAAAAAGTTTGAATAGTGGGGCTGGAGATTTAGCTCAGTGGTTCTGGCACCTGCCTTGCAAGCACAAGGTCCTGAGTTTGATCCCGGTAACCACACACAATGTTGGGTATAGTGACTCACGCCCACCAGCATTCAATACCACATAGCACAGTGCCTGGTGTGGTGGCTCACACCTGTAATCCTAGCACTCTGGAGGCAGAGACAGGAGGACTGCTGAGTTTGAGGCCTGCCTGGGCTATATAGTGAGCTCAGGGCCAGCCTGAACTACAAAGTGAGACTCTGTCTCAAAAAAAAAAAGTTTGAAGAGTATGGTTTTAGGTCTTGCCAAAAGTTCTTATGTAGTGAATCCACTGGGAACTGGACCTTTCTTCATAGTTTTTTTTTTTTTAAAACTTCTTTACTCTCATTGGCATATATTGGATTATTTAGAACTTTTATGTCTTCTTGGTTCAGCTTTGGGAGTTCACGTATATCTAGGAATCTATCTATTTCTTCTGAATTCTTTGCTTTATTAGAGTACAGGTCCTCTAAGTATTTACTAATTATCATTAAATTCTGTAGTTCCATATTCAGTACCTGGGGAAATCTGTAGTGTGGACCCCAAAGGGCTTGGGTGGCCCTATCTCTATGATACTGCCCATGCTTGTAGCCCTCATGACCTCTCTCTTGGGTGGGCTTTGCTTACTCCTTTCAGCTTTCCTCAGATAATCCATGTTCCTGGCTTTTCCAACATCCTAGAGCAGTGATGAATTTTTAGAGATTGAGTATCAAACTGCAACCTAAAGCCCACTTATTTATCAGAATGGGAGCACTGTGGTTATATCTGAATACTGAGACTTACTTTAGCAAAAGCAACTCATATATTAATATCTTTTGTCTTAAGAGAAAAACATAGTGACACATTTGCTGCCATAGGTTCATCACTGTTGCCCTAGAGTCTCAACTGCACTTTTGGCTTTATTCTCACAGCTTCACACATTGTCCTCTTTTGGGCACACTGCCTGACTTCCCAGGCCTTCTTTTGAAGTCTGGGTGGAAGCTTCCCTGACCCCACAACTCTTGCATTTGTACATGTTTAAAATCACCACGTGGATGATACCACATTCTGCTGGCCACTGGAGCAGTAGCTGAGCCCTTTTGGATCTTGCTTATAGTTGAAGAGGCCTTTGAGTGGATGGATGAGCATGGTAAACTGAATCCCAGGAAATCCATGTTCATTGCCTCCCATTGCTTCCATTCTGGAGCATGGTGCTCTGAGGCTTTTTGCAAGTAAAGTCTTTCACCTTTGCATTTTCATGCCGTGTTTCCTCACATTCCCTGAAGGTATTTTTCCTGTGGTCCTATTCCAAAGTACATTATTCTATTTAATGCAAAGTTGTCCAGCAACCAAGTCCTTCTCTGCACCATCTTTTCAGGCCCAAACTTTACAATAGCTGCATTTCTGGCCAAACTCAAGATTTTAAAAATCATTCTACTGGGCCACACACCCTTGATTTTAAATGTAGAAATAGCTAAAAGCCCCAGATAGTAGATATGACACTGCCTCAACCTTAGACTGCCTTGAAATTTCTTCTACCAGATTAATTAGAGCACCACACTTAATTCATCTCCCACTTAATCTCTGTCTCCCATTTTGCACAAGCAAAATGTAAACAAATTTTCTTCATAATACACATGATATAGTAGGGGGAAGGAGTCTGTAAACAGGGAAAGACCTCTTTAGGCATTTTAGCTAATCTGGACCAAAAGAGAGTTAGGACTTTACTGAGGGAACAACTGACAAGATAAGAGAAAGCTGATAAACTGAGCAGGTACCCTAGATAAGTTAGGTTGGTTGCTCCTCCCCACCTTACAAAGAGGACAAGGGGTGGCCACTTAAAAGACAGCTCTCTCTCTCTCTCTTTCTGTCTATAGTTATATAATCATATGTATATATACATGTATAACTATTCTATGTTTCCTATTACTTAAATGCTAACTTGATCATATATGTAAAGTTCTTTACCAACCCATAAATCCTTCTGACAGAATAATGGAAAACAAGTGAAGATTTTGTTGGAATTTGCATATAGATGATAGTGCTTGGAGTAAGACTCTAGGGCCTAAAATAGGAAATCAAGTTATAGCACACTCCAAGGGGGAAAGTTTTATGTCACACTAATACAAAGGGGTAAAGACAAAGACTCTCATGCCCTTCATCTTTCTGGAGCCTCCTACTCTGATTTATCAGGATAATGACCTTTCCTCCTTTTCTCCTCGTTCCATTAAAGTTTCCCATAAAATGACTGCTTTTTCTTAAACTTTATATCTTTAATGCTTTACTGATGTTGAAGTTTATGCAGCCTGGAGAACTACCCACCTACAGCAGGTGTATGGAGAAGTGCTTGTCCCTAGACATGAAAATATGGAGTGCAACTGCCAGTGGAATCCTTCCTAACTAAAACCTCTTGAACTAGGTCTCTTCTGGCTATATTATGGTCAACATTCTAGTCTTCTAGGCCAGCGATTAGGCTCAGTGGTACTGTGCCTACGTTGCAAGCACAAGGGGCCAAGTTTGATCTCTAGTACTGCCAAACAAAACAAAACAAAACAAACAAAACAAAACAAAACAAAACGTCCTGGTCTTTTGAGCTCCAACCAGAATCTTCCATGAAGCCCAGGTTATAGCATTCTAGGGCTGCTTCTATAGCCAGCATCTCCACATCTTTACAGATTCCTCCCACAAGCCATTTCCAAAAGCTGCTGAACCACATGGTCTGGTAATTTTACAGCCATGGCCCTACCCAAAAGTGTCTTAGTTATTTTATTATTGCTGGGACAAAATACTTGACCACCACAAATTAAAAGAGAGGATTATTTTGACTCACAATTTGTAGAGATTTCAGTCCCTAGTTGGTCCCAATACAGCATGGCACAGCAGAGGGCATGGCAGAAGAGAATTAGTTCATAGCATGGTAGGCAAGAAACAGTGAGGGATCAAAAAGGATATATATATATTTTTTTTTTCCCAAGGCTATACCCACAATGACTTACCTTTTCTTACCAGGGTTCACCTTCCAAACATTATGCCCACCTATAAATCCATTAGTGGACTAATCCAGGGATGAATATTACACATCCATGATCTGGTCATTTCCCAAAAATCCCTGTCTATGAAGACATAAAACTCTGGAGCAACATCTAGATATAAACCATAACATTCTGTTTTTGTGATGTGGGCATTCATCTCTATAAACTTCCTGCTTAGGAGTGCTTTCACTGTATCTCACAATGAAAGCACAATTATATTGTACTGGTATTATCATTTGATTCTAGGTACTAATTTCCTTGATTTCTTTTATGACTCATTATTTTAGAGTTTATTGTTTAATTACTACATTTGCATAATTTCCGTGGTTTATTTTAGCACCAATTTGCAGTTTCATCTGATGATATGCATGGGATAATCTTGATTCTTTTGAGTTTAATTTAGCATGTTTTTGGGCTAGTATGTGGAGTATTTTGGAGAAAGTCTCACGTGCTCTTAGAAGAATGCATATTCTGTTGTTGGGTGGAATGCTGTGCAGACATCTATCAGGTCCATTTATTTAGAGGTTTTCTTCAATTCTTATGTTTCTTTGTTGATTCTTTTTTTGTCTAGTTGGTCTATCTACTGCTTGTAAAAGTGGGACATGGATTTCCCCCTTTATATATATGTGTTGGTATTTATTTAAATTTTTAAATGTCTTACAGTGTCTGTTTTATGAAGTTGAGTGTATCAAGTATTTCATGAATATATGTTTATAATTGTTGTCCCTTCCTATTGAACTGTTTCCTGAACTAATATATAATGATTTTCTTTGCCTCTTCTCATCAGTTTTCAGTTGAAATCCACTTTGTCTGAAATTGTAATAACTACTTCTACCATTTTCCATGTTTCTATTGCATGTAATATTGTTTTTCCATCCTTTTATTTTTACTGTGTATTTTCTTTTTGCAGAAGATGTATTTCTTTTTTT
>PVIC010023418.1:5959-26980 GCA_004025085.1 Thryonomys swinderianus | reverse complement strand
GGAGGAGGGGAAAGAAGAAAGAGGTAGAGGGGAGGGAGAGAAAGAGAGAGAAGGGAAAGGGGAGAAGACACAGGAAGGGCACGCTTCCAGCAGACCTAGGGGAGAGTTGGCGTCAGGGTGGCATTCCTTCACCAACCAGAACACCTGGTTGACTCAGCACTGATCTCATTGCCTTTGGAGTAGGCTTGTTGGAACACATAAATTTTCTATTTTTTAATTTCTTTTAGCAACTTCCATACTCTTTTCTGTAATGACAGTGCATTTATCAAACTTTAGCATGTTCTCTTTTTACCCAATCCTGGGTGAAAAACTTGTTATCTTCGATCTTTATTCTAACAGAAGTGAGGTGGTATCATTGTGGGTTCACAGTTCCCTGATGATTAGTGATATTGAACATTTTCTCATGTACCTGTTGAATATTTGTGCGCCTTCCTAAAAATACTACTTTAAAGATAGCGTGTGCTTTTCCCAGGATGGATTGGTGGTATGTACTTGTCTGATATTTGCATTAGCATATTATATTTTTTTACTTTTTAGGGGAAAAAAGTATAAATCATGAAAGATAACATGTCACATTCTCTTTAGAATAGAAACTGCCCTAAACTTTTTTTTTTGTTTCTGAGAGAGGAGAGGAGGAAGGGGAGGAAAATAAAGTGTGAAAGAGACAGAGACAGACATGAGAAAAAGAGATAGAGAAACATGTACCACAGTGCCATATGTTAATATGTGTTTAGTATTCTTCATAAAATAAGATATTCATTACAAGCATTTGCTTTGAAACAATAGGACTGTTTGAATTGCCACAGAGCCAATTAAAATATCTTTCATGATGGTCTTGGAGAAAAGTGTAATCTTCAGGTAGAAAACAGATTCGAACTCCTAAGAATCTTATCTCAAAGTGGTGCCTTATTGCTTGCAAAATGTGGGAAGTAGACCTGCTCCTGGGTTTAGGACTTCAGAACGGAGCTGTGATTCTCATGCTTTGCGTTCCCCTTTCTGGTGGGCGCCCTGGTACTGGACACACAGACAAAACTCGCGCCCCGGCTTTGGCTCACGATAGTAGAGGTACGTGTTTGGCATCTGTGCCAAGGCATCTCTGCACCTTCGTATCTCCCCAAAGCTCATGTTACTCTTCTGGGTTTTCACTTGCGATGAAGCCTCTTCATTAATTAGGTCAACTTATAACTATTCTCTTCAGTGTTTGTACAACGTAAAATTCATCTTTTCTTTGTTATGAATCAAAACAATTGATTTCCTTGAAATTCAAAGTGTGAGTCATTTACTCATGGTTGAAGATTTGAAGAAGATAATGAAGGTAATAAATAGGAAGGGAAATCAAATTTATCAGTTAATTGGCAAAGACTTTCATCATTACAGAAAGTGTGGACAGGAAGAAGAAGAATAACTGAAAAAAACCCAAATGACTTAAGAGAACCAGTCAGGGTACCGGAAGAAACACACGATACACTTAAACTGGCTGATTTGAATTAAGTAAAATGAAAGAACTGCTAAAAAGATTAACAGAAAGAGCAAAAGGGCCGAAGCTGCATGTGTCCTGTGACATCGTGCCGTCTAGACACAAGGGGGAAAAGGAAGAGCCGTTATCGATACCTGGAGACGAAGAGCCTCGTGGGGATGGCTGCACCAGGGGCAGTGGTTTTTCTTTTAAGAGGAGTCCACCCGGTCACCACCACAGACTGGCTTTGCGCAGCCACAGGCCTCCATCCAGCTCCAAAACACCCCAGGGTTGTTCCTGGCCGTGGGATTGGAGACGCTGCCCACCACCTCCAGACCGGCGCAGGGCCTGAACGCAGACTGTGGTAAAGACGAAGACACGGCCACCCTGTAGCTCCCACACCCACACGCTCCAGCTCCTGCCCTTGACCGGGTCAAGGCGGAGTTTAGAAATGCAGATGAGACAGCTTCCTTGGCATCGATGTTGCCATCTCTACCTACAACTGTCATGTAGGCATGAAGGGTGTCTCCGCTGTGCTTCCAAAACACAGAGCTAAGACAACGGAGAGTAAATTGGTCTGGATTATTTATTGCATAAATACGTTTACATAGTCTTCGAAATGTGTGTGTGCGTGCGTGCGTGCATGCGTGCATGCGTGCATGTGTGCGTGTGTGTGTGTGTGTGTGTGTGTTTGAATGTAACGTGGCCGGACAGCCCTCTCCAGTGGGACGTTCCACAACCCCACTCCTTGGCACAGCAATGTGAAGTCATAATAACTGAAACAAGATAAAGTGCATCTCCTTCACGTTACATCCGGGCCAATCTGGCAGCCTGGTTCCCAGAAATTCAGAAATAACAGGCTCAAACGGTGCTCGGCGGCACAGAGCCACTTTCTTAATCATTGTTGCCCGTGAAAAGTGCAGTCAGGTCCTCACGGTAGCCAGAAAATAAAGACAGAGCGAGGCGCTCTCATTTTGTTTTTGTATTGCGAATAGAACTCGGGGCCTCACGCTTGCCAGGCAGGCCCTGCTCTGCTGGCCGTGTTGGCCTCATTCTGATGGCCTTGACAGATACAGACACAAAATTACCGGTGTCTCCTTTGCTTATATCTTTTACTCACAGGGTCGCATCTTTTTGCAAAGGTACTGAAAAGCACAAGGACGAATTTGGCTGGTCAGAAGCTCAAGCACTGAAAAGCAGGACATGGACAGTGTGGAAACTGACTACCGGCCACCTCAGCACCAGGGGAGACATCAGATATCTGGAGCGGCTCAGAAGCCGTGTGTCCATCATGAGTGTTACCCCAGGGGCTCGGGCCAGCGTTGACAGGACAGCACCCTGAGCGAATCAACCCCCGTCACGTGGTTCAGGGCCCGCTTTGCTCTCTACCGCACAATGTAGGGCAGGAGCATCAGACTGAGAGAAAAGGCCTGTGGACCAGAGAAGGAAATTGGAGGCAGAAACTCAGTAACAACACCACACAAGCAAAGAAAAATTATGAAACCAATGAGTCAAAAGGAAGCCGAAAACAGAAAAGAAATTGAACCAAAGGAGAAAGTGGGTACACAGAAATGGGGGTGATCTTACAAGTATCATTTAGTTTGTTTTATTCAACGACAGGAAGTGGAGACATGAAATCCAAAGACGTGAAATCCAAAGAATGAGCTGAGTTTTGTGCCTATCAGTAAGGATCAGCCATGCTGAAGACTTAGAAAGATGTGAATATGATTGATAGGTATCTACCCAAGCTATGGAAAAGCAGCAGGCAGCCCTTTACTACCTGACATTTTGATTTTATTTACTGTTTAAGGTTGTATCTCGAGGCATTAACTTCCTGGTGTTTCTTGCCAGCCATAAAGAATCCCTGGAAAATGCCCTCAACCAAAGGTTGTTGAGATGGAAAGTTCTGTGGCTCGTGGGGGATGGGAGCAGCGGGCTTCTTCGGGAGCCGGCCCAGAGACGGCGGGGAGACCACGCTGTGTGCTTCAAAGAGTGACCACAGCTCTCACAGCTTCTAATGGGTGAGGGCTCTACCTCAGGGAAACAAATACAAAGACATGAAAAAAGTCATTTGGAGGTAAGAAAAATGCTAGACATAATAAAATGATAAGGGATGAGTTGTACACGGACTATGTGAGAAAAAGAAAAAGAAGGAGCCAGCCGGGTCAGTTATCAAAGCAAGTTTCTTTGAAGACAAGGCATTTGAAGTAAGTTCGGCAAAAATCCTGGAGAAGGACATTTCCAACACAGAAAAATGTAAGAACAGCTCTGAAGCGCAATCGATCTTGGCAATAGGCTCGAGAGTCCGAATCAGCCCTGAAGAGGAGACAGTGACGGGGGGTAGAGTGAGCAATGGAATTAAATTACATGGGCCCCCAGTGCGTGGGAAAGCCCTGAGATTTTATTCAAATGCATCGGGAATCCATAGACCATTTTGAGCATCAAAATACCACAACATCATTTATATTTTAAAAGTCAAAAGACTATGACTCACACCTCCCAGTACTCAGGGAGGCTGAGGCAGGAGTCTCACTTCAGCAGATTAGCAAGTACCCTTCTTAAATACAAACGAAGAGAAGGGCCAAGAATCACTCACTGGTAGAGTCTAATCCCCAGGAGTGCCAAAGTAAAAAGTGGGCTTACAGTCATTTGAGTTATTGTATAGAAAATGGATTTTTATGAAAAAAAAAAAAAAACGCTATCAGGCTAAGGAAGCAGAGGACGATGATGTCCACTTAGACAAAGTCAGTACCAGTGAAGACGAACAAAACCCAGTAGACCAGGGATCTTCAGGTCCCTGCATGGAAGGTAATGGTTTTCTGGTTTCTGTTCATCCAAGGTAGAGCAATACGGAATGGAGGATGGATTATTTGGAGTTTGATAAATTGGGTCCTGGCTTTACATCTACTTGGCTGCATGACATCAGCCAGTCAAACAGGCCTTTCACGGTTCAGCATCTTCGCTTCTGAAATGGCCTATGTATGGTAGAGATGCTAACGTTAAAAACTAGAGGGAAAGGGTCTTAAAAATTCTCCATGTTGTATGTAAGTTTAAGGTGGTATTAGGGGGCCCTAAATTGCTTTTTAAAATTCTATATTATAACTTACTGCTCTTTGGTAACCTTTTATTTATGATAATTAATGTGATTAGTGTGCTAATTTTCTCCAGTTATGCCCTAGGGCAAGTGTGCAATAGTTATAATTTTTAAAATTGGGCAAATAAGTAAATGTCAACCTGTAATAAAATCCAAATGAGTCCTTGACGAGTGTTGATGGTGACCGGTAATTTACCTGATAAAATATTTTAACTGCCCAGTTACCTCGGAATAGCTGATTTCTTAAAGTAATCACTGTGTTCTGAAGGCTGAAGTGCCACCCCAGAGAATCTCGGCACATAGCAAGCAGTACTTGTTAATTTGCTGATTTAAATATTACTGTATATTTATTAGTGAAACAGGAGCCTCTTAATTCGGACTCTTCAAAACAGATGTGCGTTCTTCCAGGTCATTCTTCACTTTACAAAGCCAGCTACTGTAATGAGACCCTGGGTCCTTTCAGGGAGATTAGCGCGGCTGGGTCTCAGCGACACCTGCCCTTCGGTTCCCTGTTTGGAGCTGTCATGATAAAGCCACACCTTCTAGGGGAGGGAACCCCAAAGCCACTGGGTACAGCTTTCCATTTGGAGCTCAGCCAATCTTTAGGTCTATGACTTGCTTAAGTCATTGTGTCTTGTGTTCTGCTTTCTAAGTGATAAGTTACGGTTTTATTTAGGTCCACAAGCCAACTGTAGCCGCTTGGTGATGGCGCGGCCTCTAAAATGTACCGTGATGTTGCTCACTGCTCCTCTGACTTTGGCTTTCAGTAACTTTCTGCAACATTGCTTTGCTTTTTAGAATGTAAGTGCCCCCAAATACTATCAAGAAAGCTAAGTGGAGAGGGGGAGCTTAAAAATCATAACTTGAAAATAAATGAACGATAACTAATTTCTGGAATAGACACATGGGAGATTTGGATACATTTAAGGGCTAGAAATGGACTTTCACAAAGTTTCTGTTTTTTAGGAATAATTGAAATTGCCTCCTGAAGATGGCATTCTTGGATAGGTGCCCAAACCTACAGCCCAGGATGAAACTGGTTTTGAATATCAATATCCAGTTTGGGAAAAATCACAAATTCTCTAAACACCAAAGGGCTTGTTTTTAAGTTCTTCAGATTTCTTAATCAGTAATACAACTTTGCCAGTTACCACTCATACATATGTTATCAGATACTACAGTTTTTACCAGCTAAAACTGCATTCATCCTTTCTGTGTATGACAAATTAGAGATGTATAGCAACACCAGTAGAATATGAAATAAATATATTATTTTGATTTAAAAGTTAAAGAAGAAGGAAAGGATGTGTGTCAACCTATCATCAAAGAAGCTATCCAAGTGGCCAATAAACATATGAAAAGATCAGCATCATTCTTCGACAGAGAAATGTAAATTAAACCATGCGAAGAGGTCATTGCACCCAAGTGAAACTGGTTAATATTTAACGAGAAGAGAAAACTGGAAACACCAAGCAGTAAAGGGCGGGTAGGTCCCTACGTTGCGTCATGCACAGAACCATTCCACTTGTGTAGGTCTAGATGGAAAGAGCAAAGGAATAGTTTTTGAATATTTTTCTGAAAAGTATCTTCAGGACCCTTATTGGCAATAAATTCTCGAATGAGACATTAAAACCAATAATAATTTGAACTACATTAAGATTAGGTATCTCTTTTCCTAAAAAGGGACTAGTGATACTTATTTAGAAACAAGTAGAAGAAAATTTGCCTTCAATGTAGATAAGTGATTTATGTGCAAAACATATTAAAATACAAATAATAAAAACAGAGAAATCCCAGGAGGAAAATGGGAAAGAGTTTTGAAAGGCCAGCCTCTAAAAGAGGTCATAAGAATAATTCCACCATTAGAAACTCATGTGCTCACCAGTACATCTACAAAAAGGTTGTTGTTGCTTCATTGAAAGCACTGTGTTTGGGGAGTGTCACGGTTTAGATCCAAAATGTCCCTCAAGGCTTAACGTGTGTAGCAGGTGACTGGCTCACAGGGGCTCTGTCCTCACTAGTAGGTTCATCCAAGGATGAGCTCAAGTGACTGAAGGTGGACTCCCAGTGCAGGTGGTTCACCAGGGCACAACCTGGAACGGTGCATTCTTGTCTCCGGCTCCTCTCTTCTCTCTGCTTCCTGGCTGCTGTGAATGGAGCACCTCTTCCCCCCACCAGCCTCCTCTTGCATCCTGTGTCTCCCCTGGTGCACATAAACCTCTCTCCCCCTAGTGTGGGTGTCGGGAATTGGGTGCCACCCACGTGGAGATCAGACACTCAGCAACTGTGTGGGCCTTACCATGTTGCTGGGACACAACTGGAAAAACTACAAGAGAAACAGGCTTCACGTATCTGCCATATTTGTACAGATGTTTATTGCATGGTCCAGGAATTTTATTTCTAAACATAGGTTGACTGGAAATGTCTGCACATATGCACAAATAGGAACCTACAAGGTTGGTCACGGACATTATTTACAAGAGCACCAAACAAAAATGTCTAACAAGATAAGAAAGGATAAGAAGTGGTATATGCAGAGACTGGTCTATTTTGCATTTATAAAAACATCAATATCTTAAACATTCACAAAATCTCACGTGCAAAATTTAATCATGATCTGAAATGAGAGGATCAATATAAACACATTCTACACTAGTCCTGTCATGTAAAATTTTAAAGAGCTATTTTTTCCCATTAGCAGTCGGCTCGGTAGTCAGGTGGCGGGAGAGGAGTGAGGCAAGAGACCGGAAAGGAGCATGAGGAGCCTTCGGTGCTGTCTCCTGAGTTGGTTGCTTCACGGGCATGTGCAGTAAATGAGATAACTCATCGAGCTCTGCACTTACCTGGACAATTTTACAGTTTGTATATAGCATTGCAATGGAAAGTTTAGAAAATAAACATCCTTGCAAAGCTTAATTATGTGAGTGGTTTATAGGGCAGCAGACATAGTTACAGCTCTATGCTTGAAGAGGATCAGTCTCGGTGAAAAATAAGAGGATAAGATATCACACAGACTGACGACCCATCTCTACCATTGCTAATGATGCATCAGCCTACTAGTGTCTATTTTCCTAGGTGATATTACAGAAGGTTCAGACAACACCTACGATTTACTCTAGTATATTTAACTTTCAGGCTAAAGCAACAGGTAAAGTTAGGAGCAGAGACAAATCTAGCTGATTCCACAAGAAAGCAATCAAGCACGTTCCAAAGGCCGGATGCTTTTGAGGTTTGTTGGCTCCATTCCATAAGAACGGTGATTCTTACAGATGAAAAGACATGGAAGGGTCATGATAATTAAGAAATCAGCTCTAAAAAAAAATTCCCATTGCCCTGCATAATTCTAAATACAATCTGGGTATTTTTAAATAAGCCAAACCTATACATACAATTATTAACATATACATAATATAAAACAGGTAATGCAAGGCTATAAACCAATCGATGACTATGCATCAGTATTACTTTACTGTTAGATTTAATTATAAAAATCTTATATAGGAACCTGTTGCTTTTAGATTTAGTTAGAAATTCTGGACTTCCTTAGTGACTATCAACATCGTGCATGTATTTGCTGAACCTGGAAAGGTTATTTGTCCCATCATTGGCTTATTTTTTAAGTTCAATATTTCTGTGGCACTTTTAGATCTCATAAACTTTTTGTATCTATCTGAGTTGCCTATATCTCTATATAAGAGTAAAAACTGAAAATCACAAAGCGTAGAGCAGCTGTAAACAAACTGTAAAGGTAGCAGTTGTTCTGGAGGCGGCACCACACAGACACAGTCCCCAGCCCGGGGTCTCGTCATCAGGGACTAAGTCCTTCAGCAACGCTTTTGCTGTGTGGAATCGCAGACCTCTCCAGTGATGCTTCACGCATTGTTCATCCCAGCAGTTACTGCTGAGTAAATATGCATTTCTCCCCACTAGTTCTTTATACCTTCCTTATTCTCATGTATGTTTCTCCTGCTGGACCATCTACCAGCTCTAACCACCCAACGATTCATCCCAAGCGCCAGGAGATCAGTGGGATGGTTTATGGACCGACTCTCCAAAGTGTCGCTAAGCCAGGGGTCGATTCCTGTTTGCACATGACATATTCCTATGTCTGTTTTGTTGTTTTTGTTGTTTTAATTTAAAACGTATTTGCCTTGGATGGGCATGTCTAGTGCGATATAAACAGAAATCCTGATTATTTTCTTTCACTAAGTGGTGTTTGTTTTATTTGTGAAAAATAATGTATAATGTTGTGTTACAGTCTAGAAAAACTCTTATCTTAGATAGATTAGGTATAATTTTTAGACCTCTCCAGAACTCAGTGATAATCCTCTACGATACAAAGTCAACACACTTGGAACACTGGGACAGAATAGGAAGGAAAAGCCAAAAGACTGCAAAAGAGAAACTGCAAAAGGAGAGACAGACAGACAGACAGACAGACGAGAGACAGAGAGAGAGAGATGTTAACATATCAGAGAGGAAGTCTGTTATGAAAAAGGACAAAAAAGACATTACTTATTAACTTCATAATTTATACATGACATTTATAATTTAGAATTCAAAAGAAGAAATGAGACTAAGTATGTCCAATAGTGATCAATGATTATATTCATTCTATGACTGGTGTTGACAGAGTTGACTAGCATCTAACAAGGTGTCCTAAAACTGAAAAGCAAGGAAAAAGATTATTATATGATATTTATGCACCTGCTATACCAAATAATGAGGAACTTGTCTGTTATGTATTCAAAACAAGGAAGTTCAAATAGTTATTTAAGTTAGGTTTAATAGACCAAATAATTAACAAATACAGGATAGTGAAATGCCAATCAAGATGTCCATCATCAACATCTTTACCACGACATGTGGGGGGAAGACATTTTATCGAAATTATACCACCTATAGAAAAAAGGAAAAGCCAACATAATGCAAAATATGCTGTTCGGAGAAAGATAATAATGCAAGAAGAATTCAGAAAGAGAAAAGACACTACAGCCCAGATCGTAACATGGCATTGTGCGTGTTGTAACATACATAGAAAAATTATTGAGTAGATTGATAAAATTTGGGTTTTGCTATATTAACTTGTAAAAATTAATGAAAATATGCGTCTTTGGTCTCTCTGTAAATAAGTAATTGGACTAGTGAGTAGTAAAAAACATTTTTCAAACTGAAAATGTCGCTTAGTGGTAGGTCATTGGCTAGCATGCTTACAGCCCTGGGTTAGTGCCCAGAATCCCCTAAAATAATAATAATATATCAAGCACATGAATAAATGAAATATGCTTCTATTTACAGAAGGTTTTAGTTAGAATTCTGTAGACCTGGTAATACATATTTATAACAGTTATTTACATATATTATCCTACTTACATTATGTCTATGTGTATACGTATAGTATCTATCTTTGTCTCATTTGTCGTTCTTTACAGCCCAGAAATCGCTTCCTATGAATATTGCTCTTTAAAAAATCCTCTAGGATTTATTTTTGTCTCCGTTTCCTTCCAGTGCCATCGGCCTCAGGTTCCTTTTCAAGGCTTTGATTTAATTCTTATTAGACTCATATCTTCCTACAGCTAGCCGTTCGTATTTTTTACCAGAATTACTGCTGAAAGAAATTATAATTGTAATTTTTCCCCAAAGTTCAACTGTCGAGCACATAATGAAGGGTCTGTTTACAGATGTATAGCTAGGGTTAAAAAATATGAGAAAGAGAGAGACAGAGGCCGAGACCGAGACCGAGAGGAAATGAGAATGAGGAGGAATCAGCTGCGGGCGTCCCTGCAGGAACAAGAGGGCCAGGGCGACTGTGAGGTGGGCACGGGCGGGTGGGTAGAGGGGCTGCGGGGGCAGCTCGCCCAGCAGGAGGCCGGGGCAGGAGAGAGGCGCCTCTCTGGGAGGAAGGCAGCTCCGGGACCCAGCGGGACATCACCGCCGATGCTCCGTCAGCATCCATCTTGCCCCTGCCTTCGACTGACCAGCTGTTCCCAGAGAACGAGGAGACGCCAGACCCTGAGCGAGTGAAAGGTGACGGGGTCAGCGGTTCAGTTATACTGAGCCCGGTGGGGCTGAGGGTCGGCGCTCTTCGAGAGACCGTCGGGGCAAAGCGCTTCTCTCTCCGCGTACACGCGGTGATGAGCCACTGCTTTTGGCCACGAGACCAAGTTTATTCATCAGAATTACTTTCTTCATCATTCATTCTGTGCTCAAATTACACTCGCTCGAATGACTCCAAAACAGAAATTTTTGCTTCAAGAGCTGGCCTATGTCTCCCTTGTGTATGATCAGAGGTCCTGCTGACCCCGAGCGCGGTAGCTACAGGCCTCACTGACTGCTGGAGACGTGGAAATCCTACCAGCCTCAAAGCGCTTCTCCTCGATTCCAGCCACTGGGCTCATCCGACTTTCCCTTCTTATTCAGAATTAACGACGCCAGCCAGGACACGGAAATTCTTTTTTGCCAGGCGGCTCAGTGGCATAGGAGATAATAATAGCGAAGTTATAATTTCACATCCTTATTTAATGAAAAAGTAAATTTATTTCTGGCAGAAGTGACCCTTCCTTGGAGATGAGAATCTCCAAAGCCACTGAGAATAAGGTTTCAGGAAAGTGAACCAAAATTCTGTAACAGGATATCAGGTGAAAGATGATAAAAAAATCTCCATACATTCTGAACCTGCCTATTCTGGCTTTTGGAAGGATGCTACTAAGACATTGGCCGGCGGTTTAATCCAGCAGGCCAGCCTGCAAATTTAAACCATATTGTGCTCTGGCTGGCACCGAAAGAGAGCCTTCAGGGGCCCGGCCCAGCCAGCCAGCTGCTGATTGGGACAGCTTTTTTTTTTTTTTCCCCTATGAAACGTGTCTCTGGCCAAAGACAATGCAGTGTGAGACACTGGCAGTGACAGCAGCACTCTATAAAGCGACACGTGGTGGTGCCGGAAGGGGCACAGACAGCAGGAATCCTATTTCCAGGGCGGGTGTCCGTTTCTATGCAGATGAATCAAGCACCGGCGCCCGCCACCCAGATGCTGGCTGGTGTCCCCACGGGGCGGCACCGCGTCAGGAGATCAGCGGTGGCCTCTGCTGTTGACAGCTCGGACACTCCCTGACAGCGCCGGGTTGGGCTGGAGGACGGGTGGTCTGTTCCGTGGTGCTCATGCATATTTATTTCCTGTGCTCCTATAATTAATGCTGCCCATTCTCACTGAGTCAGCACCAGGGCTCCAGGAGACAGACCTTGGCGGACACCCACAGTGCCACCTGCTACCGAGCCCCCTCCCTCTGAGAGGACCCCCGGTTTGTGTGGCTGTGAGTTCAGGGGGAGGTGGTGGATACACGGGAACGGATTTTAGGGGTTTGGAGTCACCTGCTCATTCGGTGCGCCTGTGACTCCCACGCCGGCTTTCTCTTTGTCTCACGCGTGACTTTTGCCTTCCATAACAACCTGCTCGTTCGCATACACAACCGAAAGGCCCATCACGGACAGCAAGCACCCGCTTGGCTACGGCCAGCTCAGAGCACATAGCTACCTGGGGCCCTGCCGCCCACTGCTCGGCGTCCGTCTCCTCCTACACACAGCAGAAAGCAGCCTCTCAAAGAGAAACGGGTATTGGGCAGAACGGCATGTGGTCTTGTTCCAAAGCAGTTAGGAAGGTGAGTGTGAGGGTCTCGGGGAGGACAGTCAGAAGCTTCGAACTGCAGCGGCCTCAGCCAGACGCTCAGATGCCACCAGGTGTCCTGAGCCACAAGGCCGAGCGGCGGGAGGGAGAGCCGACCGCAGACTGAGCCTGGTGCGGAGAGCCGTTTTCCTCTCCCGGCTGTGGGCCGGCCTGCCAGGGGCCGGGAGGCACGCAGACGTGGCACCGCTGGCTCGAACGTCTCAGATGTGGCCCTCTGCTCTTTGTGCATGGTGGGAGGGGCAGATAAAATTCCCTGCCAGAGGACCATTTGTACTGGCTCCAATTGATAATAGCTACCTAACTCCTGTGTCAGTTGAGATCCTTGTAAGAAACAGACATCTGCTTTAAGGGTCCACACGTAGACTTTGGCAAAGGGACAAACCCCACAGACTCATGAAGTCGGTATCAACCTCTGCATTTTACTGCTTATTTCTCTGGAACAGTGGTGAGTGAAAGATGTAGCTTCCCTGCCTCTGCTAGCTCAGTAGAAAAGCCAGCCAGGGTCCTGTAGCAAGACTGGGCCCTTGAGCTTCCATCTGTAAATCATAAACACTCTAACTGTTCTACTAACCAGAGGGAAAATTCCCTTTATTTACTGCCGTGTTGTTCATCTGAAAGAGTAAAGTAAGAGTTTTGTAGTAACACCTGAGACAGTGGCCTCAGAGTATCTGTGTGATCGTGTGGGACAGTGTACTTTCTAGTTTCCAACACTTTAGAAAACTGGTCACGGCTCCATCATATTTGATACAAAGCACAGAACCAGGTAAAATGAAAAGCAAAGAAAGCAACTGAAGATGAGTAGCTTAGAAGAAAAAAAGATTTAAGGATGATATCAAAGCCATCTGAGAAATACCTGAGGACTTTCAGGGAATCGCCAGAAAGAAAAATATTATCCTCCCTTAACAGACAGAGAAAAGAAAGCTGAATGCAAGTTTAACCAAAGCCATCAGGTACGGGTTGCTGCAAGCCGCTGAGCACACAAACAGAAAGGCCTCAGCACAGTCTCACTGTTAAAGGTATAGCAAGGAGGAAATGAAGACTTGGACTAATTGAGCTCTACTGACCTTTTCAGTTCTAATGTTCCGTAATTACATGATGCTGTCCTAGTATTTAAGGATCGAGTTATTCTCTCTCTATTGGTTGTACTAGAAAGATTGAAAGAAATATATGATACATGTGGCATGACAATGATTATTAGATTTAGGAATGGAAATTCAAGGTTTGAATTCCATTTCCATTTCTGTCTCTCTCTAATGACTTGGCATTTAAAAATTAACTTACTTGAATCTCGGTTCTTTTATTAAAATAATTACTACACTATGTCTTCATAATGTTAAAGAAGCACATATTTAATTTTGCAATGCCTGAAAATGACCTAATATGTGAAAGACACCATTACAAGAATCAAAAATGAGTAAAAGCAATTGCATTGTAAAAATTTGTGATTTTTCTGACACATGAAGAGATAGATATAATTCAGCATGAAAAAATGGCACAATAGAGCCATATTAAAAAGGGTTTTAGGAAGGACTGAGGATTTAGCTAAAGTGGTACTGCGCCAGCCTTGGACGCACAAGGGCCTGAGTTTGATCCCTAGTATGGAAAAAAAAAAAAAAAGAGAGGTTGTTAGGAGCAAAAAATTTGGAAGAGTGTCCCCAAAACAGAGATTCCATAAATTTTGCAAGACATAGATTTCAGGTAATATGTAGACACTCCACCAGGAGTAGCATGAACACGTATGTGTAAAACTCATCCCAAGCCCTCTACCTACAAAGAGTAAATGCAAGGATCTCCTGAAGGACAGCAACTGGTATAAAGAAACTGAAAACATCCTCTGTGGTTCATGGCAGCTGGTGCATGTACAATACTGGATTTGGGGGCTTTGGTCTTTTCAAAATTATATTATTCAGCCTTATTTTTCTGCAATAAAAAATAAACAACTAGACAAAATACACAATGCAAGAGTCTTAAAACATTGTACAAAAACAATGGGCTTTAGATCTTTTAAATAAACTCTGGGCTTAAAGATGGGTTTCTTTACAGGACTACTTCCCTGGCTACCATTCAGGGAAGAGGATGCAAGATTACGCTGAAGCGGCCAGAATTGGAGAAGCAGACCCCAGACAGGGGTGGACTGTGCTGAGGGAGTTGCAGACATGTACGCAGAGACGTCTAAGACACGTGACGAATGCTCAGTTGTGCACACAGCTGAGGTCTCATCAGGCCGGACAGAGAGCAGTTATCGAGGACCAGGGAGATGAAAGCACATGGCAGCAGCCACGCCATGCTGGGAGCCATTGCCAGCACAGCAGCCAGTAGTGTGGAAGTCACTGAGCACCACCAAGTGCTCCAGGGAGGACTCTCAAGGGAAACACCAGACAAGTAGCGCTAATGTGGTCCTGTCAGACACGGGCCTGGAAACAGCGCTTTTTACCAGATCACGGCCAGAAACAATGTCCAGGGCTTTTAAAAACCTACAACCGAACCCAGCTGGAGAAAGCGGATGAGTCAGTCAACCAACCATCTTCTCAAAACAAAACTCAACACAGTCTCGTGGGACTTAGACAAACAACATCTAAATACGCTGGAGTGAAAAATGCCAAGCATAAAATAATATTTGGACAACACACAATCAAAATATACCTTCAGGTAACTAGGATGTTTTTAATACCAGAAAAGCACATACCAATTTTTAAATGTTTAAATATTGAGAGAAAAAGTTGATAAAGAGTGTGGAAATGGGAATGTCAGAATTATCAGCAGGGAAAAGGAAATATAAAATATAGTCAGGAAGAGAGACTTACAATGCTACAGAATCTAGAGTTGAAGATTACTACTGCATTAACATACATTAATATGAAATTAAAATAAAGGATTGTTAATACAGTCAGGACAGAGAGGAATCACCACAATAATAATAATATAATAATTACTTGAACTGTGGATTATTTACATGCACACTATTGTCAAAAATCATTGATCAGCCGGGCGTGGTGGCTCACGCCTGTCATCCCAGCACTCGGGAGGCAGAGACAGGAGGATTGCTGAGTTCAAGGCTTGCCTGGGCTCCATAGTGAGCTCAGGGCCAGCCTGAACTGTGAAGTGAGACCCTGTCTCAAAAAAAAAAAAAAAATCATTGATCAACGACTTTAAAGTTGTATGTTTAACTTTGTTTAAAACACGTCACAATTAAAAAGAAGGAAAACTAATTTCTAAAACCTGAGAAAAAACAGCTCTGGACATTAATCCCCCAAACCAGGGACTTCTGGTATTACTTACTCTATTGTTACAATTTTTGAAATTTCTAGATTTTCCACAGAGTAAAGTTTTTGAAAAAAGGCAAAGTATGAATTTCAGTGCAGTCATAGTCAACCATGGGCAAGGAACAAATTATCACCAGGTTAGTATTTTTAGAATGACCACTACCCCGGGAACAAGGTCCACATCGTGACTCCTGAAATCTCGGAATGCACAAAAGGGGCTTCGTAGATGCAGTGAAGGTTCCGACCTTGAGCTCAGAAGCTTTTCGTCATGTGGGCCCAGTGCGATCCCACGATCTCTGCAAAGCAGATTAAGTCCTTCCAGGTGGAGACAGAGCGTGACCAGGGGACTCCACGGGGTGGACTTGAGTGTGCCGTGCCGGGCGTGGGGCGGGTGGGGTCCCTGGGGCCCCACGGGACCAGAGAGACAGACCCGCAGGTACCAAGCACAGCCTCCAGCGGAAGCCAACAAGGGACGAGCACCTCCCCCCACAGTGTAAACCTCGGGGAAAGCGAACGTACAGCTGCCAGGGCCTGAATGCCGCCGCCGACCCCATGCGCGTGGCCTGGTCTTCCCGACAGCTCTCAGCAGGCGACTAAGACCACGCGGGACCTGGGAGACTCGAAATAGGGGAGCTGTCGGTGGCCGCTCAGACTTCTGACCTTCAGAATGACCCCAGAACAGTTCGTTCTGCTGAAATCGTTAAGTTTGTTGGAATGTTGTGGTGAGAAAAATAGAAAGCCAATGCTGTATATCAGAGTAAGAGTGAAATACCAGAAATTGTCTATCTGTGATCTACTGATTTCTCTTTGGCATGAACACCTGTAGACGCAAATGAGCTCTAGAAAGTAGGACAGCTTTTATAGAGTGGAAAATTTCTAATAGGAAACTTGGTGTGGGAATGTGATGAGGGGAAGGAATAAATATGATTCTGAAAGAAAATAAAAGAGCATGTATAAAGGGGGTGAGGAGGGGGGGTGGGCAGGGATATGGGTAAAAATGAGAATTAACTTGTGTCATATACTGGTATAAATTCCCCAATGTTATACGTGATTTTGAGATGTATATAAATTGTACCAATAAAGAATTCAATTTTTAAAAGAAAGAGTGAAATACCAAGGGGTTTCGATTTTCAGATGGGTTAAAAACATATCTCGTAAATCTTCTGAAGACGTGAAAGATTTGAGGAGACAAAACCAATAACATCTTTTACATTTACATTTTAATTTGCAGCAGACCCTGCTGCTTCCTCCTGCCTCCCTCCCCTCTCCTGTTTCTTTCCCCAGAGCTTCTCCCCTCTTATTAAAATCCTCTCTAGCTGGATCTTTGTTCTCAGGGCGGTTCTGAGGCTGTGGTTGTGTGTGGCGTGTCCCCTTCCTTTAGAAATGGGAAAATTTCTCTACCACATAAAAAATGTTCTTTGATGGTTCTAGCAACTCAGAAACTAAGTGATGGGAAATATATTTTATTTCGCTCAAATCAGAACCTTCTGATACGGCGCCAGGACTTGTCCGTCTCACGGCTTCCCAAAAAGACCTGGCCGTTCGCGGCCCTGCCCAGCTCGGGCACAGCACTCAGCCCATCACTCCTGGCTCCTGGTGAAGACAGACCGTTCGCGCCTTTCCCCCTCCCCTTTTTCAGGAGAGCTTTTTAAGAACGACGCCACCACTCCTTTATCAAGAGCAGTTCCCCAAGTACAACGTGGTTTCCGCCTGGGAAAGATCTCTTTTCACGCTGGAAGAGGAGAAAGATAAGAAACCCAAGGACATTCGACCGTGTCCACTGTGTCCACGGAGAGGGCACGTTCCCGCACGGCCTGAGACAAATGTCGTCCTGCTTCTAGACAGATGTGTGCGTTTGCCCCGCCTGGTCTCAAGGTCTCTCAGAGGATGAGAAAATGCTCATCTAACTCCAAAGGAATTGTTCCCTGGGTCGTTACTGAAGAGACACGAACCTAAGTGAGAAATCCTGAAGCTCTTTAATGAAAAAATATTTTCTCTTTGGAACATCCCTCGTTAGATTATTCACACTAACATCTGTGGTTACAACGAGCCTAAATGAACAAGTGTGGCTACCTTTACAGGAGAAAAAGCATTAACGGTAGAAGGACACCTAAATTTATTGGCTCTAATTAAGTCTGTTTGTCCCTAACTGATATAATTTAAGCACAGTCCATAGAAAAGATTTATTATATACTCAGTACAAAATTGCCTGTCCACCCAAGAATATTCATAGTCTAGTGCAAATAAGCCTGATACACACAAAGCAATAAAATCTCTCTAATAATGTTATTTTTATATTTCAAATCAAATATTTAAAATGAACTATTTATAATAAAAACAAACTAATAAAGTTTTCTTTCCTGTTTCATTTTCATAAAACTACAAGCATTCAAATTTTAGAGTCAGTAATATGAATTTCTGATATTCTACCTATTATCATTAAAACTTAACTCAGGCTGGGGCCGGTGGTGCTGCCACCTGCCTGGCACGTGCAAGGTCCTGAGTTTGATCCCTAACTCAGGAATTTAGATCAGAATGTGGGAGGTTTCTAATAATTCTTCTCTCCTATGTCATAAGTAACTAATTAAACAATTTTCCTCCTTTTTGAAGTATGAAGCTATTTTTAAGCAATTGAGCCACCTCCAAGTAAAGATACTCTAGCTCTGACGTCCACGTAAGAACATGGGGACTAATGATAAAAGGCCCGTGTAGGAGCATCCCAAACAGTGTTTCCACTCCTAATGTCCACCGTGTTCAGTGGACAAGAGAGGGTCGGGCTGTAGAAGACAGAACAAGAGACGGTATTTATGAGGTTCATCACTCAGAATAAGCAAGGGATGTACCTCCCACTCCATGATACTTATTTACACAAGAAAATTGGAAAATATGCCTGCATTACAGAGGAAAACAGCCTCACACACCTACGCGAACTCATCCAAGATGATGTAAGTGGGATTTCAATCCTTACATGCCCAGTTCCAGTGCTTCCAAAGCACATTACCTGGACCCTTGAAAGAAGAAGCCAGAGAAAGCAAACCCAACAGCAAAGCCAGAACTCTACATCCTGTGTGATGTAGTCGGAGTCTTAGGGAGGAACATCATGAAATGCACCTTCTACCCACGTCTCTCATCGTTTCTTGTAGTGAGCTACAGAAAGACATAAGAGGTCCAGGCCTCACCTACCTGCTTCAGACTCAGTGGCTGTAGATGTGAGACTTAGAGGTCTTCCAACAGTCCAGGCCCCAGATGACCAAAATGAGTGGTTGAAAAATCAGTGAAATGATACCAAAATTAAAGCAAAACAGCAGTATCTTAGTAATCAAGATTTATAATAACCCAATGTTTTATTAGATCAAAATTAGTACAATACTCCATAAAAAACAATACACTAATGTTTTAAATAAATACAGTCAACATTACTAACTATTCCTTTTGCTCCCTGTTCTCTGAGAAGGTCAACTTTCTTATTCTATGTGACTCTCAAGTACAAGGAGTATCTCCTGAGAGGTGAAGATGCTGAGCTGGAGGATTCACGCCCTTTTCATCCTGGTGATGGTCATGTTTAACAGCACAAAGACGAACTTTTTAATTTCAAAGTATTCGGAATTGGGATGTGGCCCATTGAGTATCCATGAGCACAATTGCTGACAGGAAGTAGCAGTTCTTACACCATTGGCCAGTGCTTATATAGGTGTGTTAGACTGTCGTTCTTTGTAGCATGATTAGAAATTCAGTCTCCCTGTTTTACTGCCATGAAGCAATTTGTTGTTTGCTGTCTAAAACAGCTTTGTGATGGCCTTGTTTCCGTAGGATCAGTGCAGCACTGAATGGTGCCTTACACAGGACCTCGAGGAAACTCAGGGACAGTATTG
Source organism: Thryonomys swinderianus (assembly GCA_004025085.1). NCBI lineage: Eukaryota > Metazoa > Chordata > Mammalia > Rodentia > Thryonomyidae > Thryonomys > Thryonomys swinderianus. Next base: position 7,614 of record PVIC010023418.1, on the reverse strand, counting down.
GACACTGAGAAAGGCTGTGTTCTCAGGCTTATGACAGGAATGAGGAATACTGATGCCTTGGGGTCTAAGAGAAATTCGAATTGTTAAGTTCTTGCTACAAAGTTTAGAAACTTTATTGCACGTATATGAAATATAATTGAAGGCTATATGCTTAAGTGTGTTTAAAGAATGTAAAATGATTCTACGTGAGAAATGTTAAAGAAGTATTGTATCATAGCCTAGTTGACAGTATTTTCTTTTTATTAGCACATAAAATGATAGGTTAGTTTATAAGTAATATCTTAAATTCAACAAAATATTGTATGTCAAAATGTGCTATAAGATTTCTGTTACTACAATGTAGACATTGTATTCTAATTTGTCCCACATCAACATTGTTCATGATCACTCTCATGAATCAAAAGTATTTCTTAATATATTAAAATAAATTATTCCTTCAAATACTTTTATTGATTGTCAGGCCTTCCATATCTTCTGGTTTTAAGATACCTTTCTTATCCTCTTTTTATACCTTAGTAATTCACCTTATTTTGAATGCATATCTATAATGAATTCTGATAAAATTCAATATAACCTCCCAAATTAAACTTTAAGCGTGTAATTAATTTAGCTTGAATTTTTAAAACTTCTTCCAGAGGTACAGTACTTTTTTCTAGAGTAACTATTTTCTTCTTTCTACTTTTTCATCAGACTTGCCCAAAATTTGTTTTATTGGCCTTTTTAAACATCATAGTTTGAAAGTAATTGTAATGGAGTCTATTTATTTTGTTTTTCATTTTCCCTCACAAATTCCACCTATGTTCTTTCTGTTCAAGACTTCTCACACTCTTTCTGTGCGTATGACACTTTCTCACATCCGTTTGGTTCTGAAGAGTGACATTTCCATGGCCTCTGTCAGTAATTATGGGAAATGGAAAAATACTCCTATGACAGCCCTTGTGCACTGTATTTTGGATAAGGAAGTTTCCTGTTTCCCAAGGTGTGCTGGGGCTGCTTAAGTTAAGAAACAAAGAGATTCAAGCAATTAGAAACAAGACATTATCTGAGGGAAACACTCTGTGAATCTTAAGGACAATCAGCGCTAAAGTATCAATCCTTATTTGAATAAAGGGAAAATGAGTTCCAAAACAGTCCCTAAAATGAGGCAGGAATTGGACATAAACCAATAGGGCAGACACGTTACCAGAAAATAATAGGAAAGGGAAGAATCACTAAAAATAACTACATATATGAAACCCAGATGGCCACTCAAATAAAAAGAACAGACACAAAATCTCCTGAAAAATATCACACCCCCCAAATCTAGCTGATCAAAGAATAAACCAAACTGGAAAACTAATTGGTGACACACTATAAAATGAGGAAAGATGAAAATTAAATTCTGTTAATACAAAACACAGATTGAACAGCAAAAGAAAAATTTATTGTGGGCCACGTAGTTAAATAGCATAATTTCTTTTTTTTGCTTTTTGGAGACAGGGTCTCGCTTTGTAGTTCAGGCTGGCCCTGAGCTCACTATGGTGCCCAGGCAAGCCGCCGCGAACTCAGCAATCCTCCTGTCTCTGCCTCCCGAGTGCTGGGATTACAGGCGTGAGCCACCACGCCCAGCATTATATGTGGTAACCGGGGATCGAACTCAGGTCCTTGCGCTTGCG